>SJYA01004768.1:3273-29775 GCA_006410615.1 Neotragus moschatus
TGTGTGTGTGTGTGTGTGTGTGTGTGTGTAAACCACTTTAAATGTTTCCTGAACCCAGACTGGGTGTAAAAAAATAAAAATAAAAATGCATAAAGCAATTGAGAATAAATTAGAAATAACCAATTTGAAAATATTGATTTTTATAAAAATAAACTCACACAATAGCTACAATATGGATTATCATCTAGATAGACTTTAACCTGGCCCTCAAACCTTTTGGAAGCCACCAGAAATCTGATTACACTCTGATTTGTTCCTAATTACAGTTTGTCTTGATAATGGGTTTCTGTAAGAAAAGGCTCACCTTTCATATCACATAACCATTCAAAGTTTGTCATTGGGAAGCTACACGAACTCTTAATCAATGGACAAACCTGCAGGAAAGGGATTTCTCTGCCTTATCCTTGATTTGATGAGGGTTTGGGACTCTAAAGAAGCATCTCTCCGATGCTCTGCTAACAAGGCAAGGCCTCTTTTCCCATGTGTGTATGGAGATCATTTATTCAGATAAAATGAAAGTCAGATGCCTGATACAGATGGGAAACACATGTACACCCGTGGCAGATTCATGTCAATGTATGCCAAAACCAATACAGTATTGTAAAGCAATTAGCCTCCAATTAAAATAAATTTATATTAAACAAAAAAGATACCTAACATAAAGAAGGATGTGGGACAGAAAAGGATGTTTAAAAGCCCTGAAAGATTTTACTTCTGCACTTGACTATACTTCAGGTAAAATAAAATGCTGTTTTATTTCTCCACAATTTAAATTGCACAACTGATGTACATTATACAAAATCTGTTTCTCATCCAGTTTTCTCACTCTCCGTCTCTGGTGACCGTTGGGAAAGCTGGCCTTGGGCATAGGTCAGGGATCATCAAAAAGGGTCCCTTGCTGGGCAAAAATCCTTTCTTCAAACTTTTAGTTGCAATGACTTAGAGCTTTGTTCCTTTGGCTAAATCACAGTAAGGTTTCTCCTTTTGTAATGAAAGTAACCCCTAGGGGATATATTAAGCTTTCTCGACCACCTTGAGATAACACTATTGAATTTTTAACTAAAAGCAAGTTTTAATAAAGGAAGGGACTTAGTCAACAAATATTTACTCAGCACCCACTTTGGGCTCAACAGGCATTGGAGGCACACTTCTGCAGTTATTTCATGGAACATTGTAATGAAGGGAGCCCAGGAATGACCAATATGCCAGGTAATGAGGTCAAGAAGAAATCATACTGCTAGGGAAGGACACTGTTTGATAGGGGTTGGGAGGAGCGACATTACTCAGACAGGGTGGTCCAGGAAGGCCTCACTGATGAGAGAAGAGAGAACACACAAGTTTTGTGGTCAGCAGATGTGTGCTTGTGTGTGCTTAGTCGTTCAGTCATGTCTGATTTTTTATGGCCCCATGGATTGTGCCTGTAAGGCTCCTCTGTCCATGGGGTTTCTCCGGGCAAGAATACTGGAATGGGTTGCCATGCCCTCCTCCAGGGGATCTTTCCAATCCAGGGACTGAACTCAGGTATTCCACATTGCAGGTGGATTATTTGCCATCTGAGCCATCAGGGAAACATGGTCAGCAGATGGATTACAACTAAGATGAGAAAGAAAAACCACTCAGAAAAAGGAACGGGGAGTCCTGGAGTCACTTTGCTGGCTGTTGAACAGCAGTCAGGTTCTGAGTCCTTATCTTGGCTCTGTGGACTCCCTGCCCTGCCTAATCTCATCTTTCAGATGAGGGTAATAATGTTTGCCCTGTCTGTACCTTGGAGCTACTGGTGTTTGAGTTAATATTTAGAGACTATTTTGAGCCCTACAGGCAAGAAACATTAGGAAAACACAAGGTACAATTATGTTGTTTTCCTTGTATTTTTCTATTTCTTTCAGTTCTGATTGGTTTTTGGCTGGTTTGTTGTTGTTGTTTTTAAATAAACAAAGAGGGCCGGCGGCCTATTCCTCTCTCTCTGTGAGCCAGCATCATAGAACATCATACATTCTTCATCTTTCAAGGGCAGTCCTGAGATCATCCTCTATGCTCTAGAGTCAAGGTAAACAAACCAGAAAAGAACCTGTTCTTCCCTTTAAGATAAACAAACTCTCTCAGCCAATCATTGCTAGACATGGTTATAGGGGTTAATGCTTATAGGAAAGTTCCCTTGGAGACTTTATTTATAGAGAAAAGCAAAAAAATAAAACAAAGGATGCCCCCCAAGTCCTTGAGGTAGGAAGAGCTGTGCAAATAAAATCCCTGGCAGCAGCTTGCTTCTTTAATGTGTCAACTGTTCTAGAAAAGTGAACAGAACCCTGTAAGACATAATTTACTTTTTCTGGGTCTGTAAAATTTAACTGAACTCTTTTCAAGGCCCTCAGATTGCATTCTAACTGTCTTCCATTTTCTCTTATCCAGAACAGTAGAATGAGGTAAACATGGAAAGAAACAGAATGACAGAGGAAGGGGGAAATTAGGAAAATTTTGAGTACTGAAATTGGGAACAGCAAACGTCCATAAAAAATATTTGGAATTTAAGTCTTTAAATACTTAGAATGGGACTTTAAAAACAAGTTTTTATTACAGAAAAGCCAAGTGTGTATGAAAATAGAGAAAGCCATCTAATGAGCAGCTAATTGCAACTTCACCAATTTTTAGCTCATCACTGTGTTCCATCTAGGCCCCAACTCAACTCCTGTGCCTCCGTGAATTATTTTTAAGGAAACCCCAGGTTGTTCCCTCTCTTCATTAGTAAATACAGTCAAATCTCATTTTTCTGGTTGGTTATATTCTATAAATTCATCACAAACAGTGAATTAGCAAATACTAAACCACTACTCGTGAGCGAGAAAAAGGGTTCGTTTCCTACGAGCCGCTGGTCCCATTGTGAGCAACTAGTCAATATATAGCTTTTCTTATGTGTGTCAGTTTAAAAACACTTGATGTATAACGCTGATTTATTAACACTGAACTCAAGGTCAACAACATCATAACTCATAACCGTAATTGGCCTACCTAATGCATGTTTTTTCCTCTGTAACGTATTGCATCACAGTCTTCTTATACTGATAGCTAGAAATGTTACACAGCATTAAAGCACTACACTCAGAGGCCATTTTAAACAGCAAAATAACCAGCAGGAAGCACAAAAATGTGAAAAACATGGCACTAAGTACACGGTGAGGTCACTTGTTTACAGTGTGAGAACTGAAGCAGGAGGCTGAGGGCCGCTTTGTTCAGCCCCATCTGGGAGCGTGTGCGTTGGGCAACCCCAGTTTCATGCTGCTCCACACGTGTCTGCAAATAGCCGCAGAAGCATCATGAATACTGCCCTAGGGGGTGCAAATACATTTTCGTGTAGCCCCCCAAAATGAGAATCAATTATATTTGGACATATACCTGAGGTACAGATTTGTTTTTATTAATATAACCACAGTAGCATTTTTTACCTCACATGAGCAATAAAAATAAGTATTTTAAAATATTTGTCATTCATTAATGACATTCAATAATGCCACTCATTCAATCATGACAGTTAAATAATATCACTCATTAATTCAAATATTTACTAAGTGCCTACTATATGTTTTATAATTAGATGAGACAAAGATAAAATTAGAGCAATAATTACACAATGTCCCATCTCAATTATGATAGTAATTTCAACTGTTTCATATCATTTTTTAAATTTTCTAATGTGTTTTTGAGGGCAAGATTGCCTGTCATCATGTGATTCCATCCAGTATCATAATATTACTAGGGAAACATACTTTAATTCCTCACATCCTTAGCAAACCAGCCACTATACTTTTCACTGTTATATTTCTGTCTTTTGTATTGCTATATAAAAACTACATTAATGAGACTTTTTAGTTGTTTAATGTCTCATTAGTAAATGTCCGCTCTTACTGAGATCCTGACTTACAAAAGCAATTATAGTTTTCAAAGGTGGCAAAATACAAGCGTTCCAGCAATATGATTTATCCAGGATAATTACCTAAGATATGGCAGTAAAACACTTCAAAATATGACAAAATAGGGGTGGGGCTGGATGGACTGGGAATTTGAGGTTAGCAGATGCAAATCATTACATATTACCAGGGTAAGAAATAAGATCCTACTGTATAGCACAAGGAGCTATATTTAATATCCTGGAATAAACCATAATGGAAAAGAACATAAAAAATAATGTGTACATGTATATAACTGAGTCACCTTGCTGTACAGCAGAAATTAACACAACACTGTGGATCAACTATACTTCAGTTTTAAAATAAATTAAAAATACAATGAGGAGAGAAAGTTTTCTACTGATGATCTTTCTGGCACTCCTCATAAAGCCCCCTGGGTCCAGTTTTTAGTTATCAGTATACAAATGGCTAGATCTGCATGAAGACAGTGGGAAACACGGTAAGTGGTACATACACCAAGACTGGTTTTGTTTTCCATTTTCAAATCTCCCTTAAGCCTAGTGCCAGAAACACTTCAGTGTCATGAAATAGTCACCCTTTTCTGATGCTTCAAGTATTGGAAACAAAAACTATATTCTTTTATAAACAGTGAAAATTACAGTCCTCAATCTAAACTCTCAGTTTCAAACACCAATGACTATTGTGATGAAAAATATATAATTTCAAGTAAGCGCATTTAGCCTATTGTTCCTATTTAGGAACAGGAAAACTACACTATGGGACTGCCATTTGGGGGCATGTTAGTGTTTTTGTGTTCTAGATTCAAAAGAACTAGAAATTTGAAAATTGAGCAAGCCAGGAAATTAAAGTTCAGATGTGAATAATTCTAAGCTAAAACAATAGTTACGAGGTTGATAACAGAAGTTTAATAATATTTCCCCAGTATGAGCAGATTTTTCTTTGTGTTGTTAGCTGCAATACATATTTCAGAAGAATCATTTCAATTGGCTTAAGATACAATAAAACCTTGATTAAGCTCCAAATTGACTCAAAGTTCTTATTAAATAGAAAGTTCTTGCTCTTAACCTTTATTTTAAAAAATTAAATAAGTTTAAGAGGTTTCCAGTCTGATATATAAGAAGTTTAGAAGTTTTTCCAGTGGTCATGTATGGATGTGAGAGCTGGACTGTGAAGAAAGCTGAGCACTGAAGAATTTGCTTTTGAACTGTGGTGTTGGAGAAGACTCAGGAGTCCCTTGGACTGCAAGGAGATCCAGCCAGTCCATTCTGAAGGAGATCAGTCCTGGGATTTCTTTGGAGGGAATGATGCTAAAACTGAAACTCCAGTACTTTGGCCACCTCATGCGAAGAGTTGACTCATTGGAAAAGACTCTGATGCTGGGAGGGATTGGGGGCAGGAGGAGAAGGGAACGACCAAGGATGAGATGGCTGGATGGCATCACTGACTCAATGGATGTGAGTNGATCAGTCCTGGGATTTCTTTGGAGGGAATGATGCTAAAACTGAAACTCCAGTACTTTGGCCACCTCATGCGAAGAGTTGACTCATTGGAAAAGACTCTGATGCTGGGAGGGATTGGGGGCAGGAGGAGAAGGGAACGACCAAGGATGAGATGGCTGGATGGCATCACTGACTCAATGGATGTGAGTCTGAGTGAACTCCGGGAGTTGGTGATGGACAGGGAGGCCTGGTGTGCTGCGATTCATGGGGTCACACAAGAGTCGGACACGACTGAGCGACTGAACTGAACCGACCCTAACAACAAAGAAAAATCTGAGCAAACTGAAAAATCTGAGTGGAGCACAGAAGATTTTTATGCAGCAAAAATACTCCATATGATATTGTAATGATAGATACATGACATTATATCTTTGCTCAAACTCATAAATATACAACCCCAAGAGGAAACCCTCATGTAAATTATGGTCTTTGGAGAGTTATGATATGTCAATGCAGGTCACCATTTATAACAAATGTTTCACTTGGGTGCGGAATGTTGACAATGGGGAGAGTCTATGCACCTGTAGGGGCAGAGTACACAGGAAGCTCTATAACCTCCTCTCAGTTTCGCTATGAACCTCAAACTGCTCTTTAAAAGAATCAATTCTTCTTAGATCCATAAGGAAGTGTTGATCACAGGGACAACCACTGTCCCCCAAATTCAAGAGACCAACAAGTGAGTGCAGGGAATCAACAACTTACCAGGCCAGAAACCTACAAACAAAACCCCCATGAGAACACATGCAGGGGTAGCTGAACCTGAACTATAATTGATGAACTGTTAGATGCTAACTATGGACAAGTCAGAGAGAAAATCTCCAAGGGGATCCAACCTTTAAAGGGCCTCACACTTTTGTGTTTTATATCCTGAAACTCTACTAAGTTCTCACAGTGAGTATCAGAGAAAAATCTCTTCATGCTTCCAGCAGGGGGAGGGAAAAGAAATCATTCTGAAATACAGTAGAACATCCTGTCCTTAAAAAGACCCGCCCTCAGGAGAAACAATTTAAACAGAGCCTAACCTGCTAAAGTTTTGTCAGAATCTAACTGACTTGGGGGAAGAGAAACAGCCAACTCCAGCCACAAAAGGCAGAAAAAGAACAGAAGACAAATATATATACATGTAATATTATACATATACATATACATATACTAAATTGCTTCAGTCGTGTCCAACTCTGTGTGACCCCATAGAAGGCAGCCCACCAGGCTCCCCCGTCCCTGGGATTCTCCAGGCAAGAACACTGGAGTGGGTTGCCATTTCCTTCTCCAATACATGAAAGTGAAAAGTGCACTTGAAGTCTCTGAGTCGTGTCCAACTCTTAGCGACCCCATGGACTGCAGCCCACCAGGCTCCTCCATCCATGGGATTTTCCAGGCAAGAGTACTGGAGCAGGGTGCCATCGCCTTCTCTGACATATATATATATATTATATATGTATATACACATACACATATCTAGTGAAATGATTACAGTGTCCTGGAGACATTGAGCGCTTTCCAGGTGGTAAAGAATTCAGTGGTAAAGAATCCAGCTGCCAATGTAGGAGACATGAATTCAATCCCTAGGTCAGGAAGATCCCCTGTAGGAGGAAATGGCAAATCACTCCAGTATTCTCACCTGGGAAAACTCCATGCACAGAGGAGCCTGGCAGGCTACAGTTCATGGGATCGCCAAGAGTTGGACACTACTGAGCGATTAAGCACACATGCACACAGATCTTGCAAGGATAATAAAAGAACACTGTAAACAACTGTATGCCCACAGATTTGATAACCTATATGAGGGGACCCATTCCTTGAAAGATACAATTTGATGAAACTCACAAAGAGAAAATAGACAACCTAAATAGCCCCATATCTATTAAAGAAATTAACTCCATAATTAATAACCTTATAAAGTAGGAAGCACCAGGTCTGGATAGGTTCACTGGTGAATTCTATCAAACATATAAGGAAGAAATTATACCAGGTCTCTACAATCTCTCTTAGAAGACAGAAGCAGAGAAAATACTAACTCATTCTATGAAGCCAGCATTACCATAATACCAAAACCAGACAAAAACATTATATGAAAACTATAAACCAACATTTCTCATGAACATAAATATAAAAATCCTCAATAAAACATTAGAAAATCAAATTCAACAATTTATAAAAAGAATTATATAACCAAGTGTGATTTATTCCAGGTAGGTTAACATTCAAATTCAAATAACTAAAGGTAAAGAGTATAAGAGTGAAGAGTAAAAGGGAAACTAAAAAGTGAAAGTACAAAGTAAAGTGAAAGGTGACAGTAAAAGATGAAAGTGAAGAGAATAAAAATTAAAAGTTAAAAGTTTAAAGTAAAAGTAGAAATTAAAAAGTGAAAGTAGAAGCAAGGTGAAAGGGAAAGCTAAGTGTGATCAGTTAAAAATAAAAGTGAAAAGCAGGAGTGAAAGTAAAACGTGAAAGGGGTTGTTTCAAATGAAAGTAGAAAGGAGAGTAGAAAGTATGAGTAAAAAAGTGAAAGCTCCTTAAAAGTAAAAAGCTGCCTAGAAGTTAAAAGAAGTAAAAAATGCTATCCATCGCATCAATTTGTTGTTAAGCTAAAGAAAAATTACACGATATCAATGGAAACAGAAAGAAAAATTTAGCCAACACCATCATAATGAAAATTCTCAGTTAACTAGGAATCATGGTGAACTTCCTCAATCCGATAGTATACATATACACACACACCCCTACACAAAAAGCCCTGTGGCTAACATTACACGTAACGATGAGAAACTTGATGCTTTCCTATTAAGATCAGGACCAAGACAAGGATGCTCCCTCTCAAGACTACTTCTCAACATTGCAGTGGAAATCCTAGCTGATGGAATACGAAAAGGACATTGGGAAGGGAGAAATAAAACTTTGTTTGTAGGTAACATTCTTCAAAATAATCCCAAAGAGTCAACAGCATCAGAAAACCTTTGTCAGGAAACTCTTATAAGCAATTATCATAAAGTTACAGGATACGAAGTTAACATACAAAAGTCAATCACTTTCCTGTACAGATTATACCTCGTTTCATTGCATTTCACAGATATAACATTTTTAACTGAAAGTTTGCGGTATTAAAAATATTGCTAAAGAAATGGTAGTTTCTTTAGAATATTACATAAACTTAGTTGATAAAACAGCAACAGGGTTTTGAGAGGACTGATTCCAATTTCAAAAGTTCTGCTGTTTGTAGGTAAACAGCTTATCAAAAGCAGTGAAGGCTACAGAGAAACCATTTGTGAAAAGAAAAGCTTCATTAATCGATACCGCAGACTTTACTGTTCTTTTAAGAAATTTTCACAGCCACTCCAACCTTTAGCAATCACGACCCTAGTCAGTCAGCATCTATCAACTTGGAGGCAAGACCCTCCATCAGCAAAAAGATTACAATTCAGTAAAGAGCTCAGCTGATAGTTACCATTTTTAGTAATAAAGCATTTTTAAACTAAGGTATGTACATTTTTTAGATATAATGCTATGTTACACAGTTAATAGACTACAGTATAGTATACCCATAGCCTTTATAAGCACTTGGAAACCAAAAACTTACGTAACTCTATTACATAGTCAGTTTATTGCAGTGGTTTGGAATTGAACCTGCAGTGTCTCTGAGATATGTCTGTATGTCAGCAATGAACAAGTGGAATTTGAATTTTAAAAAATGCAACAACCATTTATATTAGCACCCCTCCAAATGAAATACTTAGGTAAAAATCTAACAAAACACATACAAGATCTCTAAGAAGAAAATGGCAAAACTCTGAAAAACTACCAAACTGTAAAATTCCACTCTTTTCTGTCCTGTCTACCTGTCCAACTTTACCTTCACTCTATTTGATCCTTTCCACCATCATTCTTACCCACATACTATACATTCTGGCCATGTGAAACTAATGCCCTGTCCTGAAAGCGTGTATCATGTTTTATGTGTCTATGTCTTTGCACACACTATTCTAATAAGCTCTCACCAATAATGACTATTATGACATATTATAAGAATGCTAGATGTTCAGTCATGTCCAACTCTTTGTGACACCATGGACTGTAGCCTACCAGGCTCTTCTGTCTGTGGAATTCTCCAGAAAGAATAGTGGAGTGGATTGCCATTCTCTTCTCCAGGGGATCTTCCTGACCCAGGAATCAAACCTGGATCTTTTGCATTGCAGGCAGATTCTTTACTGTCTGAGACACCAGGGAAGGACCTTTATAAAGGACTGTAGAAATATTAATATATCCACTTAATGAAGAATAAAAATACAGAAGCTTAGTGAAAAATAATACAAGAAATAAAGTATGCCAGGGCAGTGTGAAGCGGTCACTCTCAAAGGCAGGGCACCCTGCATTGTGAAACTGCTCTTGTCAGAGTCATCGACAGACTCCATCCTAACATCCTTTTCTGCCCTCCATTTGCTTGATCTCAGTAACGCTGATCACTGTCCAGTAAAGCAAACTCCTCTCTTAGCTTCAACGACACTACATTCTCCTGGTCCCCTTCCTCACTCGTCTGCTCAACTAATCCGCTTGTTTCTCTTCTGCTTGACCTCCGAACACTAGTGTATTATTGCAACCCAGAACTGCATCCTCAGTCCCCCTGCCCTCTGCTTTTCTCCACCCACAGTCACTTGTTGGACAATCACATGTGTTCCCATGGCTTCAGAGACCATCTGTCAGAGTGAGTGAGTGAAGTCACTCAGTCATGTCCAACTCTTCGTGACCCCATGGACGGTAGCGTATCAGGCTCCCCTTTCCATAGGATTTTCCAGGCAAGAGTACTGGAGTGGGTTGCCATTTCCTTCTCCAGGAGATCTTCCCAACCCTGGGATCGAACCCAGGTCTCCTACATTGTAGGCAGACGCTTTACCATCGGTCAGAGACTCCCACATTTAGGTCACCAGCTCTGACTTCTCTGCTAGGCTCCAGTTTCATTTATCCAACTTGACATTTTCTTTTCAGATTTTAAAGGCAAACTACATAATCAAAACAAAGCTTTCTATCGACCTTCCCCCCAGATTTCTGTTCCTTCTCTCTTTTCATCTCAGTGAAATGGCTCCACAGTTGCTCATATCAAAAATCTAGAAATAGTCATTAATGCCTTGGTTTGCCTTCCCTTTTATACCTAATTCATCAGGAAGTCTATTGATGTTACTTCCAAAATACATCCTGACTTTTCCTCCTTTACCTCCCCTGGAACTGCTCTATTTCCGGGTTTTAGCATCTTCTGCCTAGATAGCCTAACAGCCTCCTAGCTGGACGCTGTGTCTGTATTCTTGCTCTTCCAAAATTTATTTATAGAGTAGAAGTGATCTTTACAAAGTATGAATTAAAAGTCACTCTCTGGCTCCAGAATCCCTCAATGGCACCCCATTTTACTTAGAGTACAATGAAACCTTTCCCATGATCTACATCATTGTTGGTGATGACACCCCTGCTAATTTCTCAAGCTTGTCTGGCACTGCCCTCCGTCTTATCCCATACTCTCCAGCCACACTGGTCTTCATTCAGTCCTATGAACTCCTCAATCATTTTCCACATTTTCACATTGTTTCTTCTGCCTAGAATACTGTGTCCTCCAGATATCTATGTGATTGGCTCCTTAAAGTCATTTAGATCTCAATTTGAATATTATCTAAAAAAGCCAGTCGAAAATCTTGCTGTTCTTATTTACAAGAATAAGTCTTGTTTAGGTGATTGTGTGAATGGTGAGTCTCTAAAATAGAGAACACACAAGGGGGATAAAGTTTTGGAAAAAAAAGTTCAATTCAGAACCTTTTGGGTTTGAGATGGGATGCCACCTGACATTTGACTGGATAAGAAAGAGATATGATTGAACATGTGGTTACCAGTGCATAGGGGGCAACAGAAGGCATGAGAGTAGGAGGGTTTGCCTCAAGAAATTGGAAATGTCATAAAGGGACTGGTCGGAGACCATTATGAAATGACACCCATTTATAGGAAAGAGTACCAAAAAGGCCTAGGGGATAAGAAGGAACCAGAAAACCAGTGAAGAAAGAGAACAGAAGGCGAAGGACAAAGATGTTTCCAAAAGAATTAAGTGATAAACTCCTATAAAAAATTTAAAGTATAATAAAAGGAAAAGGAGTCTATGCTTCTGGAACTGATTGGCAATTGAAGGCCTGGGCTGGAGCTTCAAGCTGAATTGCAGTAATTGGAGATAAAGGGTACAGGTGATGATACTCGCCTGCTGCTTTACCAAATGTCTGTCTCCTTCACCAGATTTAAAGCTCCATGAGGGTAGAACCCAATCTTTCCAGGATTGCTGTGTTTTCCAGAACTACAGTATGAAGCACACAGGATATAACCCTACCCTCAAAAGCACTTCCCCAGCGCATGAATGAAAGGGAGCAGCTGGGGTAGGGGGACAGGGAAAGACAGTTCAGTTCAGCCACTCAGTCACAGCTGACTCTTTGTGACCCCATAGATTGTAGTTCGCCAGGCTTTCCTGTCCATCACCAGCTCCTGGAGCTTGCTCAAACTCATGTCCATTTAGGCAGTGATGCCTTTCAAACATCTCATCCTCTGTTGTCCCCTTCTCTTCCTGCCTTCAATCTTTCCCAGCATCAGGGTCTTTTCCAATGAGTCAGTTCTTCGTACCAGGTGGCCAAGGTATTCAAGTTTCAGTTTCAGCATTAGTCCTTCCAATGAATATTCAGGACTGATTTCCTTTATGATGGACTAGTTGAATCTCCTTGCAGTCCAAGGGACTCTCAAGAGTCTTCTTCAACACACAGTTCAAAAGCATCAATTCGTCAGGGCTCAGCTTTCTTTATAGTCCAACTCTGACATGTCACGTATGGACATGACCACTGGAAAAACCATACCTTAGACTAGATGGACCTTTGTTGGCAAAGTAATGTCTCTGCTTTTTAATAAGATGTCAAGATGGGTCATAGCCTTTCTTCCAAGGAGCAAGCATCTTTTAATTTCATGACTGCAGTGGCTTTGGAGCCCAAGAAAATAAAGTCTGACCATGTTTCCACTGTTTCCCCATCTATTTCTCATGCAGTGATGGGACCAGATGTCATGATCTTAGTTTTCTGAATGTTGAGCTTTAAGCCAACTTTTTCACTCTCCTCTTTCACTTTCATCAAGAGGCTCTTTAGTTCTTCTTCACTTTCTGCCATAAGGGTGGTGTCATCTGAATATCTGAGGTTATTGATATTCCTCCAGGCAATCTTGATTCCAGCTTGTGCTTCATCCAGTCCAGCATTTCTCATGATGTACTCTGTGTATAAGTTAAATAAGCAAGGTGACAATATACAGCCTTGACGTACTCCTTTCCCAGTTTGGAACCAGTCTGTTTTTCTGTGTCCGGTTCTAACTGTTGCTTCCTGACCTACATACAGATTTCTCAGGAGGCAGATCAGGTGGTATAGTATTCCCATCTCTCTCAGAATTTTCCACAGTTTGTTGTGATCCACACAAAGTCTTTGGCATAGTCAATCAAGCAGAAGTAGATGTTTTTCTGGAATTCTCTTGCTTTTTCTATGATCCAGCGGATGTTGGCAGTTTCATTTCTGGTTGCTTTGCCTTCTCTAAATCCAACTTGAACATCTGGAAGTTCACGGTTCACATACTGTTGAAGCCTGGCTTGGAGAATTTTGAGCATTACTTTACTAGCGTGTGAGATGAGTGCAACTGTGTGGTAGTTTGAACATTCTTTGGCATTGCCCTTCTTTGGGATTGGAATGAAAACTGACTGTTACCAATCCTGTGGCTACTGCTGTGTTTTCCAATGAGTGCATTACTTTCACAGCATCTTTTAGGATTTGAAATAGTTCAACTGGAATTCCATCATCTCCACGAGCTTTGTTCATAGTGATGCTTCCTAAAGCCCACTTGACTTCACACTCCAGAATGTCTGGCTCTAGGTAAGTGATCACACCATCGTGGTTATCTGGGTCTTAAAGATTTTTTTTGTACATTTCTTCTGTGTATTCTTGCCACCTGTTAATATCTTCTGCTTCTGTTAGGTCCATAAAATTTCTGTCC
This sequence comes from Neotragus moschatus, assembly GCA_006410615.1. Lineage (NCBI taxonomy): Eukaryota > Metazoa > Chordata > Mammalia > Artiodactyla > Bovidae > Neotragus > Neotragus moschatus. Next base: position 16,730 of record SJYA01004768.1, read on the forward strand.
TTTATTGTGCCCATCTTTGCATGAAATGCTCCCTTGATATCTCTACTTTTCTTGAAGAGATCTCTAGTCTTTTTCATTCTATTTCTTTATGTTGATTGCTGAGGAAGGCTTTCTTCTCTCTCCTTGCTATTCTTTGGAGCTCTACATTCAAATGGGTATATCATTCCTTTTCTCCTTTGCCTTTAGTTTCTTTTCTTTTCTCAGCTATTTGTAAGGTCTCCTTAGACAACCATTTTGCTTGTTTGCATTTGTTTTTCTTGGGGATGTTCTAGATCACTGCCTCCTGTACAGTGCCACAAACCTCTGTCCATAGTTCTTCGGGCACTCTATCAGATCTAATTGCTTGAATCTATTTGTCACTTCCACTGTATAATCATAAGGGATTTGATTTAGGTCATACCTGAATGGTCTAGTGGTTTTCCCCACTTTCTTCAAAAAGGAGATAAATGGATAGAAAAGGAAAAAAATAGAAAGTAGAGAAGGAAGGGACAGAAGAGAAAGCCAAACAAGGAAAGATGCAGCAGTGGGTTCAGTCCAGTTGTTCAGTCGTGTCCGGCTCCTTGCAACCCCATGAATCACAGCAGGCCAGGCCTCCCTGTCCATCACCAACACCCAGAGTTCACTCAGACTCATGTCCATTGAGTCGGTGATGCCATCCAGCCATCTCATCCTCTGTCATCCCTTTCTCTTCCTGTCTTCAATCTTTCCCAGCATCAGTCTTTTCAAATGAGTCAGCTCTTCGCATCAGGTGGCCAAAGTATTGGAGCCTCAACTTCAGCATCAGTGCCTTCAATGAATATTTAGGACCGATTTCTTTTAGGATGGACTGGTTGGATATCCTTGCAGTCCAAGGGATTCTCAAGAGTCTTCTCCAACACCACAGTTCAAAAGCATCAATTCTTCGGCCCTCAGCTTTCTTTATAGTCCAACTTTCATATCCATACAAGACTACTGGAAAAACCATAGCCTTGACTAGATAGGATCCAATTGTTTAAGGTTAGAACTTACTGAGCACATTTATATGTGGAGGCAAAAATAACCCAATTGGGAGAGCTTTGGGACACTGGAAGGAGAAACCACAGTGAGAGGGTAGAAGGGCTCAGAAACTAGCGGAAGGATGACTCTTATATCAATAATACAATGAAAACGGTGTTTGTAAGACTGGCAGAATTGACAAGCCACAGATAATCTGTAAAGGGTGATTTTTAATTATTTTATAATACTGGTTTCTTACTGATTTAATCAATTATGAGAAATAGCTAACATTTATCAATATACCTGATTTTAAGTTCCTGATGAAATTCTTAACTCAGCTGTCATTTGTACTTATTCCATCAGAATTTTAATTTTTAGAAAAACTTCCTACTCTATCTATAAAATATATTACCTTTGAAAGTGAGACAAAAATAAAACCAGGAATAAAGAAATATGCTTAATTTTCACATAAAATAAATGTCTGAATCCCCTCTTAAAAGAAATTGTTCTGCTGTGTCAGTTTCAAAACTAACACAGGCAACAGAAGAAACTAGGAAATTAGGTTCATTGTTACAAAAATATTCCAGGCTGTCTCCTCTATTTCAGTGCAAGTCCTCTGAGGAATGTAAACTTCTCCCCACCTCCAGAAAAAAAAAAAGAAAGAAACTTAAGTTACTAAATTCCACTCCAACATTGTGCTAATGTAGCCAAATTTCTTGTTTACTGAAACTGAACTGTCCTAACATTTGTCCTGTATGTTCCTACCTAGAAGACAAGGCTGTACTGGTTTCTTTGTGCTTTATAAAATTTTATTTTGGCCTCACCCCTAACCCAAGGAAAAGAAATCTGAACTTCACCTAATTTTAATCTTAGTTAAGGACTGGTAAAAAATACAAATTTGTTTTACACTTCAAGAACTAGGTGCCTAACTAAGACGTAACATAGGATTCTTCATCTCTTTCATAGAGTGTTTTCTCAGGGCCTCAGAGATCTCTGTTTTGTAAGAAAGCAGTGAGACTCACGAAGTCAGTGACTTGACCACCTGCCACTAGTTATCAACAAAGTTGGAACTAATCTCAGGTGTTCTGAGTCTAAGCACACTATTTCCCACTGCTTGTGGGTGCCCTTTTAAAGTATTTGTAAATATATGTGGCTAAAACATTGTGTTTCCAAGGGACACTGTATCCCAGCTGATTCCTCTAAAATAAATTCTGAATTCCACTTTTTCTTCATTTCAATCTTAGCTACTTTCACAATCCAGAAGATGGCATCCTGTTTGTTGATAACCAGAGGCCACGCTCCCATTTTGCTTTAGGGTCTTTTTTATTGCTCCTTAATGTCTCCTGCAGTGAGCATGGACTCCATGAATGAAGGGGAGTTTGCTTTGGTCTGCTAAATTAACAGAGCTAGTAAATCTAAAGAAGAACTTTTAGAAACAAATGGCTTATTAGTATTTGCGGCTGGTTTTTGTTTTGGGTGTAGATGACCATCACATGAGCAATTAAGAGTTACGTGTGGGCATCGTCGCCCACTCCACCAGCATCCAAACCACACACCTCTTCCACCACCCTCAGGACTTCTCAGCCCTAATACATCTTGCCCCAGAGCTGTGTCCACCCTCACAGCTCCCCAGGGGCAGCCTGCCTCTGCTCTGGGCACTCGCCTCCACCAAGGCACCCTGCCAATAGGGGCCCTCCTGGGTACCTTGTCAATCCCACTCCCACCCCACCCCCAGAAACACACACAGCTGAAGTGCAGGGGCTTTCACACTCTAGGATTTCTCTTTCCCAGTGGGAGCCATGGGATACACTTTTCCACCTTCTGCTCCACACCCATTTTATAGCCCTGAACATAGTCTCTCCTGGACTCAGGCAAATGCTTTTTTCCTTAAGCCTCAAGAACACAGTTTTTTTGGTCTTTAAAACCTAGATAGCATATTCAAAAGCAGAGACATTACTTTGCCGACTAAGGTCCGTCTAGTTAAGGCTGTGGTTTTTCCAGTAGTCATGTATGGATGTGAGTTGGAATGTGAAGAAGGCTGAGTGCTGAAGAATTGATGCTTTTGAACTGTGGTGTTGGAGAAGACTCTTGAGAGTCCCTTGGACTGCAAGGAGATCCAACCAGTCCATTCTGAAGGAGATCGGCCCTGGGATTTCTTTGGAAGGAATGATGCTAAAGCTGAAACTCCAGTACTTTGGCCACCTCACGCAAAGAGTTGACTCATTGGAAAAGACTCTGATGCTGGGAGGGATTGGGGGCAGGAGGAGAAGGGGACGACAGAGGATGAGATGGCTGGATGGCATCACCAACTCAACGGACATGAGTCTGAGTGAACTCCAAGTGTTGGTGATGGACAGGGAGACCTGGCGTGCTGTGATTCATGGGGTCGCAAAGAGTCAGACATGACTGAGCGACTGAACTGACCTCCCAATTGCTTCTAATTCTTGTTTCTTTACAGAGTTGAAGTTGGGTTGCTATTGTTCTCCTAAAGAGGAGAATGAAGGGGGAAAAATAGGGGACGTAATGCTTACAGGCTTCCCAGGCAGCACTAGTGGTACAGAACCCGCCTGCCAATGAGGAGACCTAGGAAACGTGGGCTTGACCCCTGGGTCCGGAAGATCCTCTAGAGGAGGGCATGGCAACCCACTCCAGTGTTCTTGCCTGGAGAATCCCACAGACAGAGGAGCCTGGCGGGCTCCAGTCCACAGGGTGGAAAAGAGTTGGACACGACTGAAGTGACTTAGCACACATGCACGCACACAATGCTTACAAAAGCCTGACACACACGGTTCATCCCAGAGAGATGCGGCACTGGCAAGATGTGACACAACCGAAAACCGTCCTTCGCTTACATTTCTCATCATACGGAGGGAAACAGAGGGACTTTGCCAACACTTCTTTAAAATTTCCTTCAATCTTCCTACATCCATTAAGGCTTCCCTAGTCTGCTCTCCTCACACTTCTTGGGTAACACTTCTCTGCCTAGCCCAGACTTTAAAAGTTCAAATTTTCCGCTCTAAAGTTTTGGTAACACTCATCTTAACCATTTTCTTAAAGTCCCTTCCCTCCACTTCCTGCCCTTTGGCACCAACTCTGTGCTCCTTCTCCAAATCTGCCCCCTCAACAACAGAAACACTGCCGAAAGCTTTCTAGGAGTGAAAGTATCTTAAGATAAGCAGGATCGCCTTTAGGGCTGTGGTTCTCAAAGTGTTGTCCTTGGGGCGGCATCAAGGAGCACTGGAACTTGAGGGAGCCAGAAATGCTCGGATCCCACTGAGACCTACCTAAAAACTGGGACTTAAGGCCCAGTGAGTGGGTTTCACGAGCCCTCCAGGTGTTTCTAATGTGAGCTGAGTGTTGAGGGTCTAAAAGGAATCATAGTCAGGTGGCTCTCATTCAACACAGTGAGGGTAGATCAGAACTCCAGGGGAGTATTCAAGTCCAACCCCCAGAGACCAGTTTCAATTGGACTACGATGTGGTTCAGAGTTTCTAGGCGATTTTACTGTTTGGCCAGGATGCTGTAAAATTGCAGCATCCTCAAATAAGAACCAACCAGGGAAACAATTTTTTTTTTTTTTTAATACTTTGGAGAGTTTCCAGGGTGGGAGAGAAAAGGGTTGGTGGTGATTTCCTGGTTTAAGTTCAAAATACTTAGCTGTCTTTATAACCTCAACTCTAAAGTAGTTGCTGAGTATGGAGCAAGACTGCATGTCCAATTTTTAAAATTTTACTTCAACAACAAAAAAAACATAAACGATCGTTAGAGTTTCTGAGCCCATGTGATAGAACTGCTTAAAATAAGCAGAACTATTCTGAGCATCATGGGCACCTAGCCTGGCAACAGAGCACTTGTGGTTCCTTGATGGCTGGCTGGGTGCCCTCCCCCTTAACAAATTTAGCAACCCTTCAGGTCGGTGCCCTGAGCGGCTGGCCTTCTCCCTCCCTCTTCTCAGCCCCCCAATCCTTTGGAACACAACTACAATTCTGCTAATGTCTTCAGACAAAGGCATCATTTTATTCAGCTTTTATTAATAGCAGCAAGTGTTAGAGACTTTGTAGGCTGAACCCCATGGGGGAAAAAGTTAGAGACTGGGTGTGGATTTAAGCATTATGCCACCTCATCAGGCCATTTTTCCACTTTCTTTTCATAAGGACCAAAATAGACAATGGAAAAAAATGCCAATTGCGATTTTCCAAATGGGAACGAGACATTGTTTTGGGAGTTCACTAGTGAAGTTTACGTTTAGATAAATTAACACAATCACACAAATCCTACCTTTTCTGATTTTATCTGCCTCTATTGCTGTCAACAGATTTGATTTGGGGTCTTTTTTTCTTTCAATTTAAGTAATCACCTGGCATTGTAGTTAGTAGTAGTATATAACCTTTTTGTTGCAAGGAACTTAAAAGTTGACCAACATATTCAAGTTTTAGTATTTTCAGTTTGGTTGCATGAATTACGTGATTAGAATATCGGTTACAACACATCCCCAAATCCTGTGTGTTATCTGGTTACCTCACAAAAAAATGATCAAGCTGCAGTTCAGGGACTGAATCACTGAAAGCACATGTTATTTACAGGGAACTTGACTGCCAACCTCTCTCTGTGCCCGATGACAGTAAAACATTTACAATATCTATTCTGTGCTTGCAGTAGAGGCTTAATGAGCATACAGGAAACACGTAAGAGGAGCACTGTGGTTATCCTCCGAGGAAAAGCACATCTGTTCTTTTGCACATGATATTCTAAACAGTGCTGGGAATGGATACTCACTGCAAAAACTACCTGCTGAGAATTCCATAAAGTCTTGGACCTTGTCTTTAACTTCATTTGCAAAACTGGGAAAACAAATGTTGGAAGAAACGCTGTAGGGAGATAGAACTTGAACTCTGAGCTCACCCTCCTGACCATGACAGATTATACCGCCTTATCGTTACGACCTCCTCCAAAGATAACCAGAGTATTAAGATCCTCAAGGATGTTTATCACCAAAACACATGTAATACGAGAATGAATTTCTTGGCACAAATTGTAAAAGTGAAAGGTGAAAGGTGTTGGGCTTTCAGATCCCTCTTCTTTTTACTATTTTCTGGGTACTTGACAATTTTTGATGCTTTAAGTGTATCTTTTTTCCCCTCTGCATCTTTCTCAAATCATATGCAGACTGCCAACAATACTTTCTAAATCAGTTGTTGTCATTCAGTTGCTAAGTCGTATCTGACTCTTAAAGACCCCAGGGACCGCAGCATGCCAGGCCTCCCTGTCCTTCGCTACCTCCTGGAGTTTACTAAAACTCATGTTTTGAATCAGTACATTTGGCTTAATACAAATGGGAACAGAAAAAAAAGATATTTTGATGTTCTAGCATTTCTTTAACCTCAGATTTTTTTTTAGGCAATTATAATCATCTACGGTAACTTTGAGTCCTGCTTTACTCATTTAAATTATCTCATAAGAATTTATTGCATTATTAAACACTCTTGCAAGAATGTTTGAATAATTGGTAGTATTCTGTCAGGCAAGTAAATCTTTTAACCAATTCTCTGTCATGTGACAGACATAAAGCTAAATTAAAGTTACCATAACTCTTACCTTAGCTCTAGAAATCTAGAAACTAATCAGCACATACTGGTCTCAGAGTTGGTACCTAAAAGGGTATTGCAATCAGTAAATTATATAGCCTGTCACACTTGATCAATTTTTACCATATTAACAGTGATTACACGTTTCTCGTCTTTCACTGGGAAATCAAATAATTGACCACAGCTGGCAGTATTTTGTTTTACATGGAACACCGCATCTGGAGGAATGCCAGCCTGGCCTTGAACAGGGCTTTAATTGATGCAAACATTTAGGGGCAATGTCTTGTGTTGGCTGAATGTTTTTTCTTTGCTAACCTTCTACATTGGTTTCTGAATATTTTCAAAAGTACACACTGGAGTTACATAGCCTTCACCGAGGCCTTAAGGAAAACCCAGGAGCCCAACAAGCTTTACCCCCAAAATGCAAAACAGCCCTCTGACCATACCAGATATGTCACAGGTATTTCTAAACAGCAGTGTTTGAAAAGTCATGGGATCTCCTCAGGTTTTACAGCTGCTTCATATCGGTGAGTAAGAATGGTAACTTCAGAGGATATATTTTGGATACCAGTAATTCTTGCCACAGGATTTTTATAAGCAAGAATGAAATGAAAACTTTTCCTACCATTTAGGTTTATACACTTCTGAATATGCACCATGTTTTACCCAAAACAATTCATTAAACAAAGAAAGGTTCTATAAGTGAGATGGTGAGAGAGAGAGAGATGCAGATTATCAGTATCATATTTATTCATTCAGCAGAATATTCATATGTATTACAGGCATTTGTTATTAGAAAGAAATACCAAAATTAATCTGCCCACATAAGCCACAGAATTTGGAGCAACATGCTGTATAATTTAGACTTTAATTTTCCTGAAGTTCATTTGAAGGAGAAAACAGACAGAACAGGCTCCATCTTGAAAGCAAGACTCCATCTTGGGCTGTGCCATGGACTTTGAGCTAGACGCCCAGTACCCATGGAAACGACATATCAACTGGAAAACCAGGCCCCCTGGATGGAAGAGCCCCAGGGCTCATAGCTAGACTCTCTGTTACCTAAAAGAAGACCCTAATTATCTGTGTACCAAATAGAATCATAAATTCTATTATGCTTATTGGGGTATGACCCCAGGCCTATTGATAATTGTCCACTGTTAACTACATAGGCTTAAGACATATGAATCACGGGTTAACTTTGATTGTATCATTCTTTTCCTTTGTTCAGACTAGTTTCAGGGAATTGGGGAAGGTGGGTTTGGGCGTGTACACTTAGAGTATATAAGGTTTTCAGAAAAACTGGTCAGGGTCCTTGGCTAAGAGGAGACTCTGCCTTGGGCCCGCCGGTGTAGTAAACTGCACTCCACTATCTGCATTGTCCTTCTGAGTGAGTTTGTTCCCCAGAACGCGTGGCTACAACATTTGGTACATGGGCAGGGAAACTCCTCACTTTGAGGAGACAAGTCCCATTTGTGACTACTCTGAGGCCTTGCAGCTCCAATCTTCTAGAGGGGGAAAGGTGCCTCACCCTTCTGGAAGGATTCTGTTCCTCAATGCCTGAACTTTTCATGTTAGCAGATAGTGGATGGCATCAGGGAACTGAGAGCTCAGGTGAAGAAGAACCCACCCGGTAGGATGGATGAGGGGGCCTGATCACCCCCACTGGGAGGAATTAAAAGGGGCAGAGACCCACAGGAGCCTGGAATAGGCAGGTGGCAATGATTGCTTGGTACATAGGTTGACGAGTGTGTTAGGGCTTAGGAAGGAAATTTGTGAAGGTCATTTAGGAGGTTGTGTCCACGCTGTCTTGGGGAAAATTATTACCAAGCAATTTCCAGGGGATTTTTAGGAGAAGAAACTTGGTTTTTGTGTGCTCGTATTCTGCCCTCCCCAAGGAGACGTCCCATCTGCTATGAAATTCTTGACTCCCTCAGAATTGTCAGGCTAGAAGGGGGGGATAAATAAGTGAGTACGAATTGGCGTTTCCAGGGACGGCCTGGGACGTGGGATATTTAACCCATCTGTATTTTCATCCACACCTGATCAGCCCACCAAGGCAGAATGGACTTTAAAATTTAAAGGAGAAACAGTCTTGTATCATGTGTTCTGGTTCGGCTGTGCTGACCAGCAGGTGAAGACATCCAATCCGCCTTCTTCCTCTGGGATCTGGCAAGTAAGGCTCTTCTCACCCCAATTAGGAAGAAGGCAGAATGGCAATTTAAGTGTCATTGAGTGGAAATATCAGAAGGACATAGGGTACTGAGAACTTCGTAGACAAAACGAAAAGGAAAAGTAGAAGAAGGTCCGAGAAGGAAAGCAAGATGGGGGGAAGTGAATCTAAGGCAACTGTATTGGAGTGCCTGATTAAAAATTTAAAGAAGGGATTTTGAGGAGACTATGGGGCAAAGATGAAGCCTAACTGCCTCCACATACTCTGTGAGGTCGAATAGCCCCCTATGGGAGTAGGATGGCCACCAGAGAACACCATGAACTGAAAAATAGTGGAAGCAGTCTATACAGTAGTCACAGGAGAGCCAGGACACATGGGTCAATATCCATAAATTGACTCATGGCTAGGGTTAGCTCAAGACCCTCCTACTTGGACAGGGTTCTGTATCCAGAAGGGAAAGGGAAAAATATTAATGGCACAAAAATTGACTGATGATAAAACGGGAAATTCTACAGGATTTGGATGGGGATGACCTGACCCTTCCCCAATACTGGATAATGACGCGCCTGCTGCCCAGAGCTCCACCAGGACCGGAGGCCACCCTACTGCCCAATCCAGGGCCAGGTGAAGTTCCTACAGCAGCCACTGCTCTTCCACCAGCTCTCTCGGAGTTCACAGAGCCACCGTTTCACCGGGCTCCAATCCCAGCAATGGAGACCTTTGGTCAACGCCCCCAGAATTCCACCTCAGCTGGACTCCCTAGATTGTATCCACCTCTCCCATAACGTCTCAAGATGAATAGAGGTTGCCCGATCTCCTGGAAGGGAAACAGGACGAGCTAAATAGTCAAGATAGGGAATTGACTCAACAGTTCCCTGAGGTCTGGGTGGAAGACAACCCCCCCCCTCGCCAAGACTTGCAAAACAAGTCCCTCCCCCTGGTAATAGAACTCAAACCCGATACAGTTATGTCAGCACCCACCTTGGGCCTGCCAGACCTTGCTAAGCCGTTTACTCTTTACATGACTGAAAAGGACAAGGTGGCTATGAGAGTGTTGTCCCAGACTTTAGGGACATGGGACAGACCAGTGACTCATCTGTAATCAGCTGGACAATGTTGCTACTGGTGGCTGGGACGCTTATGGGCAGTTGCTGCAGTTGCCTTACTTGTCCGGGAGGCAACCAAACTGACTTTGGGCCAAGATTTGTTCATAAAAATCCTGCATAAGCTCAACACTCCCTGCGATGGGACCCCCATAAATGACTGTCAGCATCCTAGATTACTCAATACCAGGGACTGTTATGTGAGAACCCCCATGTTACTACTGAGCCTTGTCAGGTTCTGAATCTGGCCACTGTCTTTCGTGTGGGAGAAGGTGGGTCCTCACATGATTGCAAGGAAATATGCCAGCAGACCTGACTTGAGAGACCAGCCAATCCCGGACCCAGATTTGGTCCTGGACACCAATGGCACCAACCTGGTGAAACAAGGACAGTGATTGGCGGGATATGCAGTAGTCATGGAAGAAACCATGGTGGAGGCTAGCTCTCTGCCATCACACTGGTCCACTCAACAGGCTGAACTATATGCTCTAATCCAGGCCCTCCAGCTGTCAAAAGGTAAGAAGATACACATTTACGCAGACTCCAGGTATGCTTTTGCCACACTTCAGGGCTCTGTATAAGGAGAGAGGCCTTTGACAGGTGGTGAAAAAAAATATTAAAAATAAGGAAGAAATTAAGACCCTATTAGACACTGGCTGGAAACCAGAAAGAGTTGCAGTCATACACTGCTGAGGACGTCAAAACGAGGATACCCCCCGGGCTCAGGGAACAGACTGGCAGATAAGATCGTTAAACCTGCAGCCGAGGGCTTGGGGCTGACAAGTGAAGTCTCTATTAAAGCTCTCATATTGGCGGAGCTACCTGAGCTAACGCTAGACTCTCCAAAATACACTGAAGCCCAAAAGCAACTAGACAAAGCAGAAGGGGCCATCAAGACTGAAAAGGGATGGTGGGAATTGCCAAGTGGCAAATTATTGGTACCAAAGGAGCTGGCACCACTCTGGTAATACACCAAGCAACCCATCTAGGCCATGATAAACTGGAAGACCTAATTTGAAAGTATTTCTTGGTTTCCCATCTCTCTTCACTATGCAGGGCAAAATCTCAGAACTGCACTGCCTGCTCACAGGTCAATGCTTCCTCTTGGCAGAGACAGAAACCTCCAGGGATTCGGGTAAAAGGCACGCTGCTCTTTGAATATCTGGAAGTGGACTTCACTGAAATGGAACCTCACCGACACTACCATTGCCTGCTGGTCATGGTATACACATTCTCGGGATGGCTAGAAGCTTTTCCTACCTGGACTAAAAGAGCATCAAAAGTAGCCTGGTGCCTGCTTACGGAGATAGTTCCCAGATTTGGATTTCCTACCAGCATTGGATCGGACAATGGCCTGGCTTTCGTAGCTGATTTAGTATAACAAGTGAGCAAAACTTTAAACATTAAATGGAAATTACATACAGCATATAGGCCTCAGAGTTCTGGGATGGTGGAAGGAACCAGCCAGACACAGAGACACTCTCCAAGTGGATCTTAGAGACTGACTGTTCCTGGGTGGACTTGTCTCCGATGGCTCTGCTCAGACTCAGGATGACCCCACAGTCCCATGGCTCTTCCCCTTACAAAACTGTGTATGGGAGGCCCCCTCCCATAATAAAACAAGTGTCAACAAATTAGCCTCAGGTAAGGGGAGATGGTATTTCACAGCATATGGAACAACTGGGTAATGTAATAAATCAGGTACTAAATCACTCCTGGATCCACCACATGAGGGTGAAGAGAGCATACCACCCAGACCCGGAGGACGCCGAGTGGACTACACAACAGGACCCCACTGATCCCCGTGAAACCAAGATCATCTTAAAGAAGAAACAGAGATGAAGCTCTACAATCAACTGCTGCTACAAGGACTTGCTGGTATCATCTTGAGACTAACCATAGTTTCAGTACAAAGAGGGACCTGTGCTATAAAGTTTAATGTTGTGTATATATTCCTGACTTATCTGGCTATATATCAGCCACCCTAGATGACATGAAAGATCAGGTAAAAGTTATGTTGGATGATGATCTTCCTTTCTGGACTTCAGTCCTATCTTGGGTGAAGGGTGTTTGATTGAAAACTATATTTACCCTTGTCATAGTTGTCTTGATAGTTCTGCTTTGTGGACCCTTTATTTTGCAATGTATTATGAACTTTGTAACACGAGGTTGATGTCGTTCTCCCAGACTCGAGGTTGGAGAGTCAGGGTGCACTATATCCCTATGAATGATGCTCACACTATGAGTTAAGAGCATCAAGAGGCGGGAATGAAGGAGGAAACAGAACAGGCTCCATCTTGAGAGCAGGACTCCATCTTGGGCCGGACTTGGGTGGACTTTGAGCTAGATGCCCAGTATCTATGGAAATGACATACCAACTGGAAAACCAGGTCCCCTGGATGGAAGAGCCCCAGGGCTTGTACCTAGACTCTCTTACCTAAAAGAATATCCTAATTTTNGGAAACAGAACAGGCTCCATCTTGAGAGCAGGACTCCATCTTGGGCCGGACTTGGGTGGACTTTGAGCTAGATGCCCAGAATCTATGGAAATGACATACCAACTGGAAAACCAGGTCCCCTGGATGGAAGAGCCCCAGGGCTTGTACCTAGACTCTCTTACCTAAAAGAATATCCTAATTTTCTGTATACCAAATAGAATCATAAATTCTATTATGCTTATTGGGGTATGACCCCAGGCCTATTGATAATTGTCCACTGTTAACTACTTAGGCTTAAGACATTCTATGAATCACGGGTTAACTTTGATTGTATCTTTCTTTTCCTTTGTTCAGACTAGTTTCAGGGAATTGGGGGAGGTGGGTGTGGGCACGTACACTTAGGATATATACGGTTTTCAGAAAAACTGGTCAGGGTCCTTGGCTAAGAGGAGACTCTGTCTTGGGCCTGCAGGTGTTAATAAACTGCACTCCACTATCTGCATTGTCCTTCTGAGTGAGTTTGTTTCCCAGAATGCGTGGCTATGACAGATTCACTGGACACTGTAAGAAAAAAACAGATCATAGGAAACATTCTCTAGGACATATCCTTGATTTACTAAAAATAGAGACAGAAGCAAAGAACGCAATTGTATTACAGCTGTTTTTTACTTCTCAGAACAAAGAATGCTGGTGTCTACAGTAAAGGCACAGTTGAAGGAACAAAAATAACCCTTAAAAAATTAAATTACTATGTCATCCTCGAGTCTTTAAAACA
>SJYA01004770.1:0-62006 GCA_006410615.1 Neotragus moschatus
CCCCCTCGCCTTTACCTGCCCCAGGCTAGGAGAGGCGCCAGCCCCTCCTTGGAGGAGGGGTGTGAGTGAATAAATATATGAAGCGTTTGGGCCGAGTGGGGAACCTCGCGTCCTTAGGGACAGCCTTGTGAAGAATGGCTGGCTTCCGTGTTAACTCATTCCACAATTGTCAGATTCATCGTGGCGTCTGGGATTGAATAGCCACTGACATACTGATGGGAATTCCTCAAAAGTTTTATAGAGGAGGGCAGACCCTAATCGGGAAACGAACGTAATATGTGTTGTGTGCAGTAGTCAGTACCCTGAGGACCTTCTTCTATTACGTGGGGTAGTTGGGGACCTCTGGAGAGCATTGAGCATTTGAGCAGAGACATGAATGGAATGTGGGAGTTAGGGATATCTGGCCAAGGGGGCCCTCAATATAAAGACCTAGTGACAGGAGCTGCCTGGCGTGTTAAACAATCAGCCCGAGGTGATCGGTGGGTTGGTCTTGAGCTAAGGGAAGGGAGGGGATGATGAGATTAGAGAGGGAGCCATAGGATATGCCTGGGTGATTACAAATCATCCCTGAATGAATTCGAAGGCTGGCCTGGGACTGCTTTCAGAATAACTGAAGAGGCTTCTCAGCCAAGAGCTTCCCTTGTTAATAGGGCTTGAGCTTGTGTGGTTGCTGGGTAAGCTGCATTCTGCTTGGAATGTTTAGGACTGAGAGTGGAATCTGAGCCTCTGGGGCTGCTCCATAGGCAGCTACTCCATAGGCAGCCTTAGACGAGAAGGTAGTGTTAGCTCTCCCTCCTCCAGGTCAGGAGCTTGGCAAGAACTCCAGTTTTTTAAAGCAACCATCCCTTAGCCCAGTGGTTCTCAACCAAGGGCAAGTTTGCACCCCAGGGGACATTGGCCAAGTTTGGAGCCAGGCATTCAGTTGTCATTTCTTGGGGTGGGAGTTGCTACTTGTGCCTCTAGTGGATAGAGGCCAGGAATGCTGCTAAAAACATGCTATAGTGCAAAGGGTGGCCCCACCCTAAAGAATTATCTGGCCTCAAACATCAGTAGTGCCAAGGTTGAGCAACCGTGCCCTAGCCTTTGTGTACCTTTTCTGGTTCACCAGGGAAGTCAGTTGGGTTGATACTAACATAACTGAAATTGAAAGCTGATCCATTTCACCAAGTCATCAAGAACTGGAAGACAGTTCTGTGGTTATTAGGGACAAGACTGCTGAAGAAACCAGGGGATGACTGGTTGGGTGCTGTGGAGTAGCTTAATAATGATCCATTTAATTTCATAGACAAGAATACTTAAGTATAGAGGTCACAGATGGTCAAGTTTGAATATCAGCTCCATATCTTGTAGGCTGTAATTCTGTGTTTGAGTTGGCAGTGAGGTAGCCAAGCTAATGAGGTTATGATTAGTTTTCCCTTGATCTTGACCAACTAAAAACCACAGTCGTTTTATAATGTGTGACTTTCCCTTTTAAGAAGCAGACCACTAAAGTCAGAGGCATGTAAGGATTTCCCTGGCAATCCAATGGTTAAGATTCCACTGCAGGGACACTGGTTCAGTTCCTGGTCGGGGAACTAAGACCCCACATGTCAGGAGGTGCTGTCATAAATGAATGAATGAATGAATGTCAGGCATTTTATGTCACATTTTAGACAACTCTTTGCCTTTAAGGAGGGTTTCTGGAGGCCTTAAAGCAAATGTTACCATTATTAGTAAGGGTAGAAGGTGATTTAAAGTGTTGTCTTTTTGATAACTTATCTGACTTTTTAACCTAATTTTTTTATGTATACTTGAGAAAGAAGGTTCTGTCTCTACCACTAAGGGGAGGAAGATAGGAGCAGTGGAAATACAGGACAGAAAAATCCAGAATCAGATCTTTAAACAAAGGTCTGGAATGCTACCAGTCTTTTTATAGGAACATTCATCATCTCATATATTTTCTCTGTGTTAGGAATGCACAGGTGGTTTAGCTGGATGGCTCTGGCTTGGGATTTCTCATAAGGTTACATTTTGGATGTTAGTTGGGACCTTAGTCATCTGAAGACTGAACTTGGGCTGAAGGTGACTCAGACTAATGTGCCTGACAGGTTGATGCTGGCTGTTGATTTCTATACTATCTGGAGCTCTCCACAGGCCTACTAGAGGGTCCTTACTATATGCTGGCTTACAGTAAGAGTGAATAATCTGAGAAAGAATGAGGTGGAAGCCTCAGAAGTTGCACTGGGTCATTTCTGCAATATCTTTTCGATTAAACTGCCTCCCTTTATTTGGTAACATGATGTCAGAAGGCAAGAATCATTGGAGGCCATCTTGGAGGCTGATTTTCACTGGATAGTAGATAGTATTGTCTTCCAGTTTTTGTCATTTACTATTATTTCTTCAAATAATCCCCTTCTTAAAAAAAGGAAAGCAGTAAAATTGAGAAGCTTTGTGTGTTTTTTTGCAAAAAAAGATATCAGAGAGGCTGCCAAGAGGGAGGGGCTGTGATACACAGTTATAAACACATGGTCTGACCTTTCACTTTATAAGACCAAAAATTTGCTTATTTTATTTTTTCACTCAGAGCTTATTTTTTCATTCAGATCTTAATCAAGCGGAAAAATTGAACTAAGACAAGATCGATACTCAGCCAGATAAGAATTGGTTGATAATTGGAGCGTAACTGGCTAAAGAAGGTCCTGCCCTGGGGGTAGTGTTGTGGCACAGAATATTAATGTAGAGAGGACAGAACTAGAGCTGAGTTTGCCTTTGAACTCTGAAGGTTTGATGCATTGATGAATTATCTTTCCTTTTTCTCAAGGAAGAATTAGGGCCCTCTCCCCTGAATATACATAGATCTTTTGCTCTATAGCTTTAATACTGTGTTCCAGTAAGTATTCCTGTTAGCTTGTGGTAGGTTCTAGTTGCAGCTGCAGTACCTTCAGACCATATTACCTAAAGTCTGGAGTTGTTTTGCCAGTGGCACTATTGCTGAACAAACAGGTTTCCAGAAGATAGTCGAGCAAACAGTGGAAAAGGCCAGTGTAAGGTGGTACTTACATTGGGAGCCTTCCCCACAGGTGAACCTTTAGATTACTTTCAATGTTTCTTGTGTATTATCAGGGTTACAGTTTGGGCATCTCAGGAAGGTCCTCGGTCCCTGGAGGAAATCCATTCCCGTGTGCCCTCTTTAATTAGGGAATGTAGGAAATGTTGGATTTATTTGCTTCTGTCACCAGCTCTCTTATTCCCCAGTGCCCAGTTTCAGTTCCCTCCTCTGGGAAGTAAAGTGTGAATCCACTGATCTTTGTTTGAAACCCTTGGAGCTGGGTGTGTTTTGGAACTCTGGCTTCAAAGGACATTGCACGACACCTGCCGTGGGGTTTGGGGCTGCTGCTGCTAAGTCACTTCAGTCGTGTCCGACTCTGTGCGACCCCATAGATGGCAGCCCACTAGGCTCCCCTGTCCCTGGGATTCTCCAGGCAAGAACACTGGAATGGGTTGCCATTTCCTTCTCCAGTGCATGAAAGTGAAGTTGCTCAGTCGTATCCGACTCTTTGTGACCCCATGGACTGCAGCCTACCAGGCTCCTGTGTCCGTGGGATTTTCCAGGCAAGAGTAATGGAGTGGGGTGCCATTGCCTTCTCCGTGGGTTTGGGGCTGCTGCTGCTAAGTTGCTCCAGTCGTGTCCAACTCTGTGTGACCCCATAGATGGCAGCCCACTAGGCTTCTCTGTCCCTGGGATTCTCCAGGCAAGAATACTGGAGTGGGTTGCCATTTCCTTCTCCAAGGCATGAAAGTGAAAAGTGAAAGTGAAGTCTCTCAGTCGTGCTGACTCTTAGCGACCCCATGGACTGCAGCTTGGGGCAGCACCTTGTAATTAAATGAAGAAAGATTAATGTCCTCATGGGTCAGTTTTTCCCAAAATGCATGTTGACACCACATTTGACAAAAACACTTGGTTTTCAGACCTTTTTGGACTTTGGAATTGGCAGGGTAAGGGATCTTGGCCCTGTCCCTTTTGTTGGCTGTGGTGAGGATGAAGCGAAATAATGCAGATGAAACCTCTTAGCACCCTGCAGGAAAAACACTTGTTCAGCGTTGGCTGCTGTTGCTGTCCTATGTGCTGCTATGGTCTTAAGAAATGAACTGGAAAAAAAAGAAAACAGAACTAGAAAGAGTGTCAACAAATACTTGAATGCCTGCCCAGGAAAAGGCACTTGGTGTATGCTTTTATTGTGAGCAAGCTACTGGAGGTGCTGGCTTTAATTTTTAGGTCATGAGTTGGATCTTGACAGTAACAGGCAAATGTTGCCTCTTATGGTGTCTATCATAATTTCAGTGCTAAGGACAAATCACTTAAAAAATAATTTAAAAGTGTAGATTAAAAGATAATCAGCATTTGAGACCAGTAGTTTAGATTTTCCTTACTTGTTACTAATTCATTAGAAGCTGAGAAATAGTATAAGATTTGAGAAGATTGGAAATTATACATATAATATATAATGCTTGTTCCATGTAAACATGCTAACCCCAAGTAATTACATTTAAGAGATAATTGTAATACACTTTTTTTTAATGGGAAAATGAAAAATATATATAAGCTTTAGATTTGGGGGGATGGAATAGGTATTATTTACCTTAACATTGTTCAAAATTAACCCCTATTGTTTTTTGATTTGGAGCTCACCTTTCAGTGATTTGATGTAAACGTTTTCTTCATTTACCTGAATAATTTGGGTACCCATTTATCAAAACAGGGTATTGGTTTAAAGGTTTAAAAATGTTTATCCGATTCTTCTGACTTGACAAGTTAAATATAGCCTGCTTTTCCTTTGGTTGATGTGT
Source organism: Neotragus moschatus (assembly GCA_006410615.1). Taxonomy (NCBI): domain Eukaryota; kingdom Metazoa; phylum Chordata; class Mammalia; order Artiodactyla; family Bovidae; genus Neotragus; species Neotragus moschatus. The sequence goes on from SJYA01004770.1 coordinate 4,828, forward strand.
TCTGGAGGTGTTCAGAAACCAAAAGTTTTGGTGGCTTTCCAGTGAGGGGAGGGTCTGCCAGGCAGTCTCCACTGAAGGGTAGTCTTAGGACATTTTCATGTGGCTTGTTTGGAGAAATTAACCACACTGTACATATATTTAGGCTTTGTCCAGGGATCTGAAACCACTTTGCAGTCGACGTACTCAGACACAAGCGCCCAGCCCACCTGTGATTATGGTAAGTGTGGGCCCCTGGGAACTGGAAGGTTGTGTGCTCTGCTCTCTAGTGGCAGAGCAATCCACTGGTTTATTAGTTCCCTTTAACATTGCTATCACACTGTCTTTTCCAAATGCAAACTTGTGTGAAGTGGTACGGTGGGCTCTTAGAATAGCTAGGGGCGGGGTTAGAATTGCCCTTTGGGGGCAATTGTGGGAAAGATGTCTGTTACTGAGCAAGCTGGAGTTCTTGGCTGTGTATGATTGGTTCCTTTGACCCTTTGACAAACTGTTACAAGTAATTGTGGCCTGTGACAAAGATGTGGGTTCAGAAAATCCCCTCGAGGGAGGGTCTGGGGAGGAGAGTGGCCAATCAAAGTCCAAAGATTGGTGTGAGCAGAAACCAAGCCATTAACTTAACCCCTGGGTAGTGCATGAGATTCCAGTGTAGGAGAGGCTGCCTGTCTGAATCTAGATGGCTTTTAGAGACACAGTCAGACCGGTAGGCTCCTCACACACAGGGTTGAGAGAAAGTTTGTCATTGCTTTCTCAACTGTGGACAGACACACTGAATCTCTAATTCAGAAGGATCCATAGATATTCTGTTGGTGTCTCTCAGCAGTCCAAAACTGCTAATAAAGCTGTTTCTCTGTGATTTGTGACCGTGCCCTTAGTTCTCTGTCATGAAGGAGCTTTCTTCAAAGGGTTTTGCCTTGATTATTGAGATGGGTAATTGGTTATACTGCCAAGGTCTAGGGAAAGACTGAGTCTACACAGTCACATTCTCTCAGGAGTCACTGATTACATGGAAATAAGTAAAATTCCCTGAAGGATTGTCAGATTGTCCCAGGGGAGAGAGAGACTTAAAAAAATGTTCTGAAAATGAGTAAGGAGGTATCAAATAGTTCATAAGGAAGAGAAACTTTGTTTGCATGGGTTCTCTGTCCTGCCCTCCCTGCCTCAACCCTTTTCATTAGACATAATTCCAAATTACACATCTTTTTTGAACCATTTTCTCTCAGGTTTATATATTCTAGTCCAAAACATTTTACAAGATGTGCCATTTGCAAATATTTTCCTCTCAGGCTGGGGCTTATCTATTTGTTCTCTTGATAGTGTCTTTTGAAGAACACAGATTCTTCATTTTGGTGAAGTCCAGTTCATTAGTCTTTTATTTTTGTTTGTTTTAAAAATCTTTCAGCTGTGCTCTGCGGCATGTGGAATCTTAATTCCCTGACTAGAGATTGAACTTGAGTCTTAACCACTGAACTGCCAGGGAAATCCCAGTCTTTTTTTTTTGCACCAGCTTTTCGTTGCAGCGCAGGAATTTCTCTAGTTGCAAGGTGTTTCTCTTGCTGTAGAACACAGGCTCAGTAATTACAGCACGTGGGCCTCTCTAGTTATGACTCTTGAGCTTAGTTGCCTGACCAGGGTTTGAACCCAAGTCCTCTGCTTGCTTTGGAAGGCAGATTCTCAACCACTGGATCACCAGGGAAGTCCCCCCAGTTGTTACTGGGAAATTTATACTTAACCCAAGGTCACAAAGATTTTCTTTTAAGCGCTTCATAGTCTTAGGTTTTACATTTGTTTTTGTGATTTTGAGTTAATATTTCTACCAGGTATACAATATAGGTCAAGATTCTTCGTTACCTTTGTTGAAAATTAATTGAATGTATATGTGTGGATCTGTATCTGGATTCTAATTCTGTTTCATTGATTTGCATGTCCCAAGTTTCCTCTAGTACCTTACTGTCTTGATCACTATAGTCAGTCTTGAAATTTGGGAATATAAGTCCTTTAGGTTTATTCTTTTTCCAAAATTGACTTGGATATTCTTGTTCCTTAGCTTGTATGTATAAATTTTAGAATCAGTTTGTCAATTGTTATAAAAATTCCTCCTGAGATTTGGAGTGGAATGGTCTTGAATCTGTAGTTTGGGAGAATTGAAATCTTAATATTATTAAGCCTTCCAGTATGTGAACACAGTATGTCACTTCATTTGTTCATGTCTTTGTTTTTTTTCTTTTAGTGTTTTGTAGTTTTTGCACACAAATCTTGCACATATTTTGTTCAGTTTACAGCTAAGCATTTCATGTCTTTAATGGTATGGGATATGATAGTTTTCAAAAATTCAGTTTCCAATTGTTCATTGCTGTTGTATAGAAATTTGATTTTTTTTTTTCTTTTTGTATGTTGACCTTGTAATAAGCCTTGCTAAGGTCACTTATTCACAAGTTAACTTTTTTTTCCACTAGTAACTTTTTTTTTTAGGTTTTTTTTTTTTTTTTTTTTGAGAAGTTTTACATCATGTTTTGAAGGAATAGTTTTACTTCTGGCTTAAATTGTAAGACTAATATAACAACATTTAAATAACATTTTGAAAAACAGTCAGCCAAGGTCCCACCATTTTATACTTGTCAGCATAGTTATTTTAGGTAGTTGAATAACTTACAGGTGGCTAGAATTTGTTTTGTTGTACTGTTAGAGCGTTTCCTTGTGCAGCATAAGGCTTAGTAGTTTCTTTGTTGATGCCTATGTGAAATCACTGAGTAGGTTGACCATAATGTGATTAACTATTACCTTAAAGTCAAACATTTACATAGTTTTCTATTTTTGCTCTTTAAATATTTGCTACAGTCAGCTCCTTTTCTTTACTCTTTTTTCTTCTTTCTTTTTTTGGTTTGCTTTTTAAAAATAAATTACATTCTTAAAATACTCTGTCAACTATGGTCTCATCTCCTCTGTGGAGATGAAGTGAATTCCAGTGTTCTTTTGCAAGGGAGTCACCAAAGAACACAGTGTAGACAAAGATTTCCTCTGAGGGGATCTGGTTGGGGAGCCCACCAGGGTTGCTCTAGGCATAACAGGTAGCACATAGAGAGTGGTTGCCTGCCACTGTCATAGGAACCACCGGCCTGTGCTTGTGTTCAGAGTTAATGCTTACTGCTGCTTCCTTTCTTTGTGCTTCTTTGCTGTTCTGGCAAGTCCTCAGTAGTGGAAGCCTGGAGTGGGGCAGGGACACTGTATTCGGTACTCAGGCATAGCCTTGATGGGCTGCCTTTGTCTTCCAGTCCTGTCTCTTTTTGAATAGCCAGTGTCCACCGTCCTGGTTGCAGACAGCCACGTGGCCAGACCCTTTTAGCTGCTGGGACTAAGTGCATTATTCCTTGTGCGGCTGTGCCAGCCCCTCTTCTTGCCTGTTTGAATGCCTCATTCACCACTCACTCCTTGCATGATGTCCACCTGCTGTCCCTTGCTGCTGTCTAATTACTTAGGGTCTGCTTTACCACACAGTATTCTGGGTCTGAGGAGTGCCTGGGACTGCTAGCCTCTGTTCTGTGTGCTCTGAGCGTGATAAGCCCCTGCTTTAGTTTCCCCAGCTGTAGAGGATTTTTACTTTGTGAGCTCTAGCATGTCCACGATTCATCAGTGTTCAACTCCAGGTCCTTGCTGGTTTCCAGTGTCTGCCTATTCATTTATGCAGTAGATCGAGGGGAAACTTGAGTATAAGATCTCAGCTTGCCCCCACGCATGTTCACTCTGATTCATCTTCTCAGTGTGTGCTCTCTGCCTTCCTATGGCTGAATTCTGTTGTTTATCATGCTGCCTTCTTGCTAAGGTTTGGTCCTCTCTCTGTTCTGAGACAAGCATGACCTATCTGTCTGCAAGGTAGACATTGTGGAATAGGAGATAACTCTGAGATCCCACCAGAGACACTGGGAAAGTGGTCGCCGGTTCTCATGCAATTCCTTGGGAAAGAATCATGCTCGACTCAGAGATCGCCCTTTGCTTTGCACTTGGTTGGTTTTCAATGGCCTTGTGTTTTCGAAGGAAAGAATTTTTCTTATGTGCTGTAATAAAATCCAAAGTACATTTAGTTTATAAATGTACTTATATAAATCCAAATTGTATTTTCATCAGCTCTTCTCAAGAGTGGTGTCCTGTGTTTCCCTCTGCTTATGTGTTCCAGCACAGCACACTCACACAATTCAAGGGCTTGATAGTTCTCCCTGTTAAGGCAGACATTTTAGGGACTAGGGTGGTTATTTTCTCTGCTCCAGATGGCTTTGTTGGGTGATCAGATTGACAGGATTTTGGAGTGGATATGAGCTCTTTGCTGAGCTTCTTTTACAGTGTGGAATCAGTGTGAGGCACCAGAACTGCTTGACTCTTCCTCTCATTGGTGCTTAGCCAAGGGCCAGAGTAATCTTCCAATTCTGACTTCTTGCAGAAGCCATACAGAAGCCAAATTCCTTCCCTGAGAGTGTTAGGAGTGGGGGGTTCCTTAAATAGCAGATGGTCAGAGCCACGAAAGATCAGGCATCAGGGCAACACGTGGCCTGGGTCAGTTATATAGTGCTCTCAAGCTCAAGGCTTCTCAGTTAGGGGAGGTTCAGCCTCCTATAACTGCTCAGGTTCTAGGAATCATTGTTTTTATACTGGAATTAGACTCTCATCGTACCGTAAGCAATTATAGATATAATTGCCCTTTTACTTTTTTGTAGGATATGGAACTTGGAACTCTGGGACAAACAGAGGCAAGTATTATTCCCATGATCACTCTTCTCTCCCTTGGGATTGGACTGGTTGAGTCTTTCTGCCACTGTGCAACTTAACCAAGGTTTCGGGATGGGGCTTGCCTTTGGGGGTCCGAGGTGCCCTGGGGCTGGCTGTTCCTTCCCAGAAGGCTGGGCCCATCCAACCTTGGGTGGCTAAGATCCAGGCTTGTCACTGTGACCAAAGGTGTCCTTGTCTCTGTGTTTGTCTGTCTCTCCTCACCCCCTCCATCTTGTCTGTCTGTCTTTCTGTCTCCATCATTGCAGGCTACGAGAACTATGGTTATGGCTATGGCTATGGCCAGGATAACACCACCAACTATGGGTATGGTATGGCCACTTCAAACTCTTGGGAAATGCCTAACTCTGACACAAATGCAAACCCTAGTGCCATGGGTAGTGCCAGTGCTGATTCCGTTTTGTCCAGAATTAACCAACGCTTAGATATGGTGCCGCATTTGGAGACAGACATGATACAAGGAGGCGTGTACGGCTCAGGTGGAGAAAGGTGAGTGGGCACCAGCCTAGGGGTGGAGGCTTTGCAGGGTCACCCTCTGCCCCCTGGCAGTCTCCTCTTCTGAACTTCCTGTGATATCTGTCTGCTTTCTCCTTCTTTGCCATACTGCTGGGGCTTCCCAGAGACTGTGTAGGGTCTGTTTCACATTCCTTCTCTGGCTTGTGTCCCGTCCTCTCTCCATCCTTACCCATTGCCTGGTGGTGAGCCTCTTTTCCAGCTTGCAGAGGGCTGAGCAAGCCCACTCTGGGCTGGTTTCACTGTGACCTCTGAGTGGCTCTTCTCAGGGTCATTGTTGAATGACTCTTCCCTCTGGAGACAGCCATTTGAAGTCCTTGCAATACTTTGCACCCTGCACTCTGTCAGAGCAGGACTGTTTCAGTTGTGTATGAAGGATGGAGTGAGCCCTTGGGCTGAGCACCGTGAGCTGGGCTGTCCCACATAAGGCACGGGAAAGATGAGGGCACATCCTGGCCACCCTTCAGTGCCTTATCAATGTGTAGCTGTTGAGCCTCAGAAGTGCCCCTGTGCGGAGCTGTTGATGTACTCACTTTGTAGATGAGGAACGTGAAGCGCCCGTGGGTTGCGCCTCGTGCCCAGAGGCACACAGGAGCTGGGCCTCCCACTCAGATCTGCCTTCAGATTTGTGCTTTTCTGATCTGGTGCTGGCCCAGGAGTTCTGTGCCCTAGTGAGAAGTTTCAGTGAGAAGGGCACATGTAGTTCTACCACGGGATGGAGTGAAGTGGCCTAGGCTCCAGTTGACAGATGGGAGAGAGTAAGGAGGGGTCTGGCCAGACACTGATTGGGCCAAGTGAGGCCCCAGGAGCACTAGGGCCGAGGGTGCCAAGGAGACTTCTGCTTGCATGGGCTGTCTATCAAGCAGAAAGTATTGGGGGACGCCCAGCACATCCCCTCTCCTTGTACCTGATAGTCATCGTGTTGGATCTGAGGCTGCCAGATGGCAGGGCAGGGAGTGTCGGGGGGTGGTTGGGCTGACATTGCTGCTGGTGCCAGCTGCCTGTGTACCATCTTGCAGCAACCTAAAGCTGGAAAGCAGGGTTCAGAGAGAGTGACAGTTGGGTCGCCCTGGCCACTTCTTTCATGCTGCTGGTGCTTCTTAACTACCCAGCTTTGGCAAAGAGACATGTGGGACCTGGGCCTGTGGGCTGCAGCTGAGGTTAGAACAGCTGTCTCTGATTCCACAGTCAGAACATCTGGCTTGCCTTCCCACTTGCTAGGAAGTGGGCTGTGATGCCCCATCCTGGGCACCAGGGATAATATGAGCTCACAAGAGTTCTGTTCTTGTCATTGGGCAAGCTTGCAGTGTCTTTGCTGGCAAACATTCTGTATTCTTTTTTGTTTTCAGTGGTGAGGGGGTTTGAGGTTTCCTGTGGATATTACCAGCCCCAGTGGACAAAACACTGATGTGCTGGATTGCCCATGTGTTGTGGGATGCCGGGATGCCCCTAGAGGAGCAGCCTTGGCCATTGTGACTGCCACAGACACATGCACATTTCCTGTGGACCCGCACTTCTGAGACCTACTCTACCCTAGTAGTCAGTCCTTCTTAGGGTCTGAAAGCTGGTGTGTGGTCATATGCAGGCTTGGGGACATGAGCTGAGGGGACCTGCTAGCTGCTAGAAGTCTGCCCCGAGAAGCCTTTTAAGTTGGCATTTCTGAACGTTGGTCCTCTGCGGTGGACTGGGGTAGTGCTGGAGTGGGTCTTCTGTCACTGAAACGGGGAGGTTTGCTGGAAGGCAGGAACAGAAGGGTGAGGGGACCCGAGGCCCCCTTGATGCTTGTCATCTGCCTCTGCAGGTATGATTCCTACGAGGCCTGTGACTCGAGGGCCGTCCTGAGCGAGCGTGACTTGTACCGGTCGGGCTATGACTACGGAGAGCTCGACCCTGATATGGAAATGGCCTATGAGGGCCAGTACGATGCCTACCGTGACCAGTTCCGCATGCGTGGCAGCGACACCTTTGGCCCACGGGCTCAGGGCTGGGCCCGGGACTCCCGGAGTGGCCGGCCAATGGCCTCGGGCTATGGGCGCATGTGGGAAGACCCCATGGGGGCCCGGGGCCAGTGCATGCCTGGTGCCTCCCGGCTGCCCTCCCTCTTCTCCCAGAACATCATCCCTGAGTACGGCATGTTCCAGGGCATGCGTGGTGGGGGCACCTTCCCAGGTGGCTCCCGCTTTGGCTTTGGGTTTGGCAATGGCATGAAGCAGATGAGGCGGACCTGGAAGACCTGGACCACGGCTGACTTCCGGGTGAGTGAAAGGGGGCCCTCCTGGTCTGTGACTGAGAAAGTGAAGGGTCTGAAGCCATTTACCCTGACCCTGTTCCTCTTTCTGACCCAGACCAAGAAAAAGAAGAGAAAGCAATGCGGCAGTCCTGACGAGCCAGACAGCAAAGCCACCCGGACGGACTGCTCTGATAACAGTGATTCAGACAACGGTGAGCCCGGGTGCTGGGCCCATGACCCTTGCCCTCTGCCCCATGGGACTCCTGCACTGAGCTTGCTTCCTCTTGCCTTTCAGACGAGGGCACAGAGGGGGAAGCTGCAGAGGGCATGGAAGGTGCTGAGACTGTGGAGAAGGGCTCCAGAGCAGTAAGTGGCCCCAGCCCTGCACTCTTGTCTGTCTGTGGGTGAGGCCTGCGGGCAGGGGGCTGCTTGAACCCCGGCACCACAGAGTAGGCCTCTCCCAAGAACCACAGGCCAGCCTGAGTTATCCCTGCATGCAGACATCATTAGCACAGGGAAGTGAAGGCCTGGTAGAGACAGGCTGCCGGCAGCCCCCTGACCAGAGGCTGGATTTCCTTTTCAGAACATGGCCCAGTGAGCCCTCTGTGTAAGGCCTGCTGGGAGGACGTGAGGCGCCTGGCTCTATGCCTGGCCTGGTACAGGGCCTTGTCATTTACAGCTGTTAGGAGCAGCTGCACAGGCTTTAACATTGACTGTCTGAAATTGTGTCTTAGGAAGGAGAAGATGAAGAGGGAAAAGAGGAGGGGAAGGAAGGAGGCAAAGAAGATGCAGAGAAGGGTGAGTCTTCTGAGTGGCCCGGGCACTGGGGGGTTTTCCAGATGCTTGTGGCGGGAGGGGGCCAGCCGAGGGCAGGGTTTTGGCAGAAATATGCCCAACTTGGATCGTCCCTGTGTGGCTGACTGTGTGCTGGTAGGGAGTAACCTCTCTTCCTCTGCCTGGTTCCTACTCTGGCCCTGAAACTCAGACAGTACACTGGTTTTGCCTTCAGGTGGGTGGGGCAAGCAAAAGTGTGGGGGAACCCCAGGTACAACCCTTGCCCTCAGGCCCTTAGTAACATGCAGTTCCGAGTCTTCAGTGGCTGGTGTCCAAGCTGGGACCCTTGGTGCAGTTTTTACGGCTCTGGTTTGCGTGTCCTTTCCCTTAGCACCTCTACAGCCCCTGTTGGGAGTCCGTGTCTCCCTATTCGAGTGATGAGCGCCAGCAGGTACCTAACCTAAATCCAGCCTCAGCCTACTGTTGCCGCGGTACCCAGTGTGGGTGGGCAGGGCCATGTGAGCTTTGGGGCCTTTACCCTTGGGGGCTGCACTCAGGCCCCACCTGAGGCCTTCCTGCATTCTGCCACCTGGGTCCTCTGAACTTTTGCCAGTATCCCCACTGAGACAGCCTCTCTTTACCTTCCCGCTTCCCTGTGGCTCACTCTGCAGAGTGTGGATGTCCTGGAACGTGGTGGGGTCAACTCCCCACCCATCCCAGGGCACCCGGTCCTGCTCGCAGCCAGAGGCCTTGCTCGGACAGCTGCTTTCAGAATGGACCCCCTGGAGTAGACAGTGGATATCCACCCAGAGGCCACAGACTAGTAACCGTATCTTTCTATTCCCACAGGGGTCCTGAGCGCCCAGGATGAGAGTGGCCAGGCCAAGCGCAAGTTGCAGGCAGGCAAAAAGAGCCTGGACAAGCAGAAAAAGCGGCAGCGAGACCGCATGGTGGAAAGGTAACCAGCTTCCCTCCACCCCTTTGCCTCTGCCTCACTGTGGGGCTGCCTCCAGGAGAGCAGGGCCATAGCTCTGCTGCCTCACCGCCCTCTGGCCTCCCTTGGGAGCCGCCATCTGCTCGGCCGTGCATGGACCCTGCTTTCCGCCAGGCCCAGCTCCCAAGGCCTGATTCATCCCTTGCCCCTGTGCGGCCGCCTGGCGACCGCTAGCGACTTTGACCTGAGATCTGACACTGCTCAGCACCGTTGCCCAGAAGCTCCGGCGCTAGGTCACTTGGCACATGAGCCTCGAGGTGCACTGGGGGCCTGATGCCCCTGTGGGAGGGGGCCAGCTCAGCAGAGACTCAAGGTCCAAGGCGCCTGTGCCACCCCAGCTAGCTGCCAAGAGGCCGTCACCGTGCTCAGGAGAGACGGCAGCACCTGTGGGCTGTGGCAGCCTCGGGCCTGCCCTCTGCCCGGCCCGCCGGCCCTGTCAGGCCGGGCCTGTCTGCGGCTGAGCCCTTCACGCCCCTTGGTCGGGTCTGTCTGCCCTCAGGGCTCCCGCACTGGCGCTTGCCTCCTCCTCCTCCGCCTCAGACTCTTGCTCTTGCTGGACCTTCCTCAGCCTCGCCGGCGCCCGGCCCCTGGGCTCTCCAGACAAAGCTGACCCCGTGGCCCAGATAAGGACGTCCGGCAGAGGTAGGGACCTGCCCCGAGGCCTCGGTGGCGGCTGGCCTCTTCCGCCCCTTGCCACGGCGGCCTGCTCCGGCCCAGGCCCCAGACCCCGGGCTTCTGCTGTGGACACGCGGCCCAGACAGAGCACCTCGCTCAGGTGACTCCAGGCTGCCCTCTGGCAGGCCAGGCGGGCGCCCTCCTTCCAGCTCAGACTGGTCCCTTCTCAGAAGAGGAAGATGAGGCAGCAGGTGCCCAGGCCTGCTTGCCTCCCATCCCTCCCGACACTATCCCCAAGCATTCTGAGCAGAGGATGGGCCGGGTCTTTGAGCCCCTCAGCCCCCACAAGGAAAATGCAGCACCTTTCCGGGCCCTGCCTCAGGACTGCGTACTTCACTCTGCACTCAGGGCCACCTGGCTCACGCCAGAGCATCCTTCCTTCTGCTCCCCAGCTGGGCCAAGTGCACAAGCTCCTGCCCAGCCTCGGTAGAGAGGCCCTCCAGCAACCTTCCAGCGACTCCTTGCCTGTTGCAGCAGCTGCTGCCTCAGGCTTCAGCCTCCTGCCTGTGGGAAGGAAGAGCTCCTGCCCTGTCCCCTACGTTGCAGTAATTGCAGCCTGCAGATGTTCTGTCCCTTTGCACTCCCAACCCCACTGGTCCTAGCCTGTCCCCCTGCTGGGACCACACCTCAGAGGCCCATGAGCAAGGCCTGTTTCAGGGCTCACAGCTGGGTTGGGTGAGGCAACAGCACTCTTTCCCAGAACCCTCTTGGTCTCAGCTCTGCGTTTCCCTCCTGTGGCAGGATCCAGTTTGTGTGTTCTCTCTGCAAATACCGAACCTTTTATGAGGATGAGATGGCCAGCCACCTTGACAGCAAGTTTCATAAGGAACACTTTAAGTACGTAGGCACCAAGCTCCCCAAGCAGACGGCTGACTTTCTGCAGGTGAGCCTTGGAGTGGTTGGTACAGCTGCTGTTACCCTGTAGACATAGAGTGGCCCACACAAAGCTTGATATCTCCTTGGTGTATCCGGCAGGAATATGTCGCTAACAAGACGAAGAAGACAGAGGAGCTCAGAAAAACCGTGGAGGACCTTGATGGTCTGATCCAGCAGATCTACAGAGACCAAGATTTGACACAAGGTGAGGAGGTTCCATCCCAGTCCTACCAGGCCGGACCACAGCCTTCCCTCCTCTGGTTCTCAGAGTAGGGTCACAACACCCCTCTGTTCCCCCAGGGAGGGTCAGTGAGAACAGCCTCAGGCCCACGTGGAAATGGCAGGGTGAGGTGAGGAGCTGGTCTGGCATTTTCCCCCAACTCCTGGGTCTTTCTTAGGTGTCTGGAACCAGTGGCGACTCCCTCCTTCTCCCCTCTACAGAAATTGCCATGGAACATTTTGTGAAGAAGGTAGAGGCAGCCCACTGTGCAGCCTGTGACCTCTTCATTCCCATGCAGTTTGGGATCATTCAGAAGCACCTCAAGACCATGGATCACAACCGGAACCGCAGGGTGAGTGGCCACCAGTGCCCTCCCACCATCCTGTGGGCTAACTGGGTTAGGCCTCTAGGGAGATGCTGGGGTCATGACCCTTGCCTGCTCATGAGGAGCTGCCAGGGGCAGGAATATAGACAAGTCTCCAGCCCAGAGCAGTCAGCCATGCTACAGAGGGATGGGAATTGGGGACTCTGCCTGGCAGGTGGTGGCATCAGAGCCAGACCTTAAGAAGAAGTAGGCTGTGGGAAATGGGGACCTGCATATGCATAAGGGCCAATGGCCAGATTAGGTTCAGACACCAAACAGGGAGAAGCATATGGTACAAGTGTTGTTGAAGGAGGGACGGGACACAGGTTCACAAGGGCTGGGCTGAGGGGCCTGGTCTTGCTCCCATAGGCAACAGAGTTTTTAAGTGGGGGACTAGTAGGATTAGAGTTGGTGTTAGACTAGAGACTTTGGGCACCTCTTCTGGGGTAAGGCGTGGGGGGGATCAGTGAAGGGCCTTGGAGATGATGAAAGAGCAGTTTAAGAAGGTGAACAGGAGTTCGGCATGAGAGAGTGATGAAAGTCTGGGTTATTACAGATTTCTGGCTTGTTTAACTGGTGGACAGTGGTGCTGCTAAGATGAGGAGAGTGGGGTAGTATATGGTACAGGGAAAGTAGTGAGTTTGGCAAGAAATTGAAAAAATTCTGTCTTGCATTCCAGTGTATTCCCAGGGCCTAACACAGAAGCCAGAGTGAGTGTTCTTTTGGTTGAATGGGTGACATACTGAATTAGAGCTAGCTGTTAGAGATCAAGTGAGCAGGTTGGGGCTTTGCAGTCGGGAGAGAGCTGGGAGGCCCAGAGCCAGGTCTGGGCTAGAAAGAGAGGCCTGGCTGCCGTCACCCTGGACAATGCTGATAGACCTTATGAGCAGCAGCAGCAGCCAAGAGGAGTGTAAGGAATCATTTCTCAACCTATTTCCATGCCCATCAAATTCATCTCTGATCTTTTTCAGTGCAGTGATTCTCAACAGTGGGATGGGCTTAGAGATCTGGCTGGGATGGTGGAGGAGATTCGGGGATTGGCATATACCGTTGACAGATCTGAAAAGATACAGAAAATGTCCATTGGCTTTGGCAACAGAGAAGCTGTAGGGATCTTGCCATGGTGAGATTCTTTGGTTGGTAGCTGATAAGGGTCGAAAGAGAACAGAGAGCAGACTGTAGAGAATGGATAGTGCATGGTATTAAAACTTGGAAAATTTAGGTGAAATGAATGATAGCTAGTAAAATACCAACTGATTCCAAAGCAAGTTGCAAAAAAAAAAAAAAAAAAAATAGCTGTAACAACCAGCAGCCGTAGAGGGGATTGGAAGGGTACTAAAAGATACTTTGAAGACACCAGAAGTAGTTGGTTATAGAATATAAATACTATAAAATATAAATACTATATTCTGTAAAATGCCAGATTTAGAAGTAAGTAAAAAGCTTCTAGTTATTATTAATTTTGGTAACAGTTTTATTGATGCTCAATTCCCATACCATACAATTCATGTAAGGTATACAAGTCAGTAGGTTTTAATATATTCACAGTTGTGTAGCTGTCAGCCCAATTATAGGACATCTTCATCACCTCAAAAAGAAAGCCATACCTTATAGCTGTCACTCTAACCACCATACTCTCCAAGCCCTAGGCAACCACTGATTTACTGTCTGTCTCCATGTTTTTCTAGGCATTTCAAATAAATGCAGTCACCATAGTATGTGGTCTTTTTTGATTGGCTGCTTCCGTTTAGCATGTGTTCAAGGTTCATCCATACTGTAGCATGTATCAGAACTTTATCCCTTTGTGTGGCCTAAGCGTATTCTCTTGTATGGATATATACCACATTTAGTTTATTCGTGCTTTAGAATTTGGATTGTTTCTACCTCTTGACTATTATGGATAATTCCATTATGATGCAAGTTTTTGTATGGACATGTGTTATGGTTTTTTTAGACAGGAATAGAATGTCTGGGTCAAATAGTAACAGTTTAACTTCTTGAGGAACTGCCAGTTTATCTTCCAGAATGGCTGTACCATTTTATATCCCCAACAACAGTGTGTGAGTTCTGATTTATTCATATGTCACCAGTACTTCACCAATACTTGTTATTATCTGACTTTTTGATTCCAGCCATTCAGTCATTCAGGTGTGCAGTGAGTTGTATCTGTTGTATTTTTCATTTGCATTTCCCTGATAACTGACTGATGATGTCAAGCATCTTATCATGGACTTGCGGCCATTTGTCTGTCTTCCTGGAAGGAAAGAAGTGTCTGTTCAGATACTTTAGTTTTTAATTGTGTGGTCTTTATGAGTTAAGGTTATATATTATAGATACAAGTCCTTAATCAGACATATGATTTGCAAGTATTTTCTCCCATCGCATGGCATGGGTTTTTTCACCTTGATGTTTCTCTGCAGCACAAAAGTTTAATTTTGATGAAGTTCAGTTTATCTAAATTTTTTTTCTTTTGTTCCTTGTGCTTGGGGTATCATATCTAAGAATCCATTGTCAAATAAAAGGTCACAAAGATTTATCCCTTTGTCTTCTTATAATAAGGGTTTTACAGTTTTAGCTCCTACAATTTGGTTTTTAGTGCATTTAAGTTAATTTTTGTATGTGGTGTAAGGTAAGGTTCAACTTCATTCTATTCCATGTGATTTTCCAGTTGTCCCAACATCATTTGTAGAAGAAAGTATTCTTTCTTTGTTGAATGGTCATAGCTCTCGCCAAAAGTCAGTTGACTATAGCTCCATGGATTTAGTTCTGGACTCTCTCTTCTGTTGTTCTCTGTGTTTATCCTTATGCCATTATCACACTGTAGCTTTGTAGTAAGGTTTAGCATCAGAAACGGACACCTATAACTTCTGCTTTTTTTTTTTTCCCAAGATTGTTTTGGTTATTCTGTGTTCCTTGAGATTCCACGAATTTTAGGACCAAGATGTCATTTTCTACAAAGAAGCCAGCTGGTGTCCTAATGGGACTATATTCAATTTCTGTATCAGTTTGGAGAGTATTCCTATCTCAGCAATATTAAGTCTTCCAATCTATGAAAATGGAATGTCTTTGCTTTATTCAGAATCTTTAATTTCTTTCAACAATATTTTACAGTTTTCAGTGTATAAGTTTTTTATTTTGAGGGTTTATTAGTTTATTCCCAAGTATTTCATTCTTTTGATACTAATATAAATGGAATTGTGTTCTTTAACTCCATTTCTGAGTTGTTCTTTGTACCTGTTTCAAAATAGAGTTGATTTTTGTTTGTTGATGCTGTATCCTGTGACCTCATTGAAGTTGTTTATTAATTTTAATTATGGATTTTTTTAGTTCTGTGTATCAGTTGTCTGCAGATAGAGATAGTTATAGTTTAACTACTTCCTTGCCAATATGGATGCTGTTTAATTTTTTTTTTTCCCTTGTTTAATTATCCTGGCTAGAACATCCAACACAGCCTAGAAGAGAAGTCCCTCCCTGCCCCTCCTCTTGTCCCTGGGGGAGCATCGGTCTGACTGTCCCCCATCTTGTCTCTGGGGGAAGCATCGGTCTGACCATCCCTCCTCTTGTCCCTAGGGGAGCATCAGTCTGACTGCCCCTCCTCTTGTCTCTGGGCGAGCATCGGTCTGACCGCCCCTCCTCTTGTCTCTGGGGGAGCATTGGTCTGAACGTTGAGCACGCTGCTTAGCTCTGGGTTTCTCATAGGTGCTCTCTATCTGGTCATCGAGTTTCCTTCTGGTTGTTGAATTCCCTTCTGGTTGCATCTTGTTGAATGTTTTTATTCTGGAAGGGTATGGGAGTTCGTCAGATGCTTTTTCTGCATTTATTGAGATGATTGTGTGGTTTTTGTTTTTTATTTATTGATACAGTATATTTCATTGACTTTGAGGGTGTTAAGCCACCCTTGGCATTGTTGGGAAAAATCCTATTTGGCCATGGCGTATAATTCTTTTTATATGTTGTTGAATTGGCTTTTTGTTGAGAATTTTTGTATCTGTACTCATGAGATATTAGTCTGTATGTTTTTTTGTGATATTTTTGGGTTTGGTATCAACGTAATACTGGCCTCATTGGAGGGACTGATATTGAAGCTGAAACTCCAGTACTTTGGACACCTGATGTGGAAAGCTGATGCATTTGAAAAGACCCTGATGCTGGGAAAGATTGAGGGCAGGAGGAGAAGGGGATGGCAGAAGATGAGATGGTTGGATGGCATCACCAACACAATGGACATGAGTGTGGGTAGACTTCAGGAATTGGTGATGGACAGGGAGGCCTGGTGTACTGTGGTTCATGGGGTTGCAAAGAGTCAGTTGGACACGACTGAGCGACTGAACTGAACTGAATACTGGTCTTAAAAAATGAGTTGAGAAGTTTTCCTTCCTGTTGTTTGGAAGTTTATGAAGAATTGATATTAAATTGATAGAATCTGCTCTGAAGCTGTCTGGACCTGGGCTGTTCTTTGTGAGTAGCTTTTTTTTTTTTTTTTCATTATGAATTCAATTACTTTACTTATTACTGGTCTATTTAGATTTTCTTTTTTTTTTTCACCTTATCCCTTTGCACTTGGGATCTTAGTTCCTTGTCCTGAAATTAAACCTGGGCCCCAGTAGTGAAGTTGCCGAGTCCTAACCACTAGACTGTGGTTAGGGAATTCCCTCTATTTCTTTCTGAGTCAGTTTTAGTAGTGTCTTTCTGGAAATCTGTGCATTTAATCTAATACTCAATTTACGGGCTCCTTCCCTGGTAGCTCAGAGGTTAAAGCGTCTGCTTCCAATGCGGGAGACCCAGGTTCGATCCCTGGATCGGGGAGATCCCCTGGAGAAGGAAATTGCAATCCACTCCAGTATTCTTGCCTGGAGAATCTCATGGATGGAGAAGCCTAGTAGGTTACAGTCAACGGGGTCGCAAAGAGTCGGACACGACTGAGCGACTTCACCTATCACCTATTTATTCCTAGTGTTCCATAATAATCCTTTTTATTTCTGTATTGTCAGTAGTCCCCTTCTTTCATTTCTGATTGCTTTGAGTCTTCTTTTTTTTCTTGATCAGTCTTGCTGAGGTTTAATTTTGTTGACATTTAGAAAGAACAAACTTATGGTTTGGGTATTTTTTGCTCTTTTTTTGTGTGTTCTCTGCTTCATTAATTTCTGTTCTAATCTGCTTGCTTTAGGTTTTTCTCTTTTAATGTAGCCATTTATAACTGTAAGTTTTCCTCTTGAGTACTGCTTTCACTGCATCCCGTAAGTTTTGGTATGTCTCATCCTCACTTTCACTCATCTCAAATTATTTTCTAATTTCCCTCTGCCGCCTTTTTCTTAGACTCATTGGTTATTCAGCAATGAATCATTTAATTTTAACATATTTCTAAATTTCCAAAATTCCTCTCTCTCTTACTGATTTCTAATTTTCTTCAGTGTAGTCATTCAGTATACATTCCATTATTTCAGTCCTTTGCATTTACTGAAGCTTGGTTTATGGCCCAGTAGTATAGAGCCTGTGCTATGCTTTGTACATTTGAGAAGAATAGATATTCTGTGATTGTTGCAAAGTGTCCTTCAAATACCTGTTATGCCTGTTTGGTTTTATAGTGTTCAAGCCTTTTATTTCCTTGTTGATCTTCTGCCAAGTTGTTGTTTGCATTATTGACAGTGGGATATTAAAATCGGCTACTGTCGAATTGGTGTCAGATGCATCTATACTTAAACATCCCCCGATGGAGAGACCCTTTTTATCTTAGTAACATTTTTTACAGTCTGTTCGTCTGGTATTAGCATAGTCAGTTCATTTTCTTACGGTTGATGTTTGTATATCTTTTCTCATCCTTTTCTTTTCTGTTTATTTGTATCTTTGAATCTATTGGATCTAAAGTTTGTCTCCTGTGGAGAGTATATAATCTGAACTTGTTTTTCTATCCAGTTTGACCATCTTTGCCTTTGACTGGATCATTTAATCCATTTACATTTGATATTACTATTTTTTTCAAATATTTACTTATCTTTAATGGTTTTTTTGTAAAAATTCGGGAATATTATTAGTGGTTTCTCTAGGCCTTACTTTATATATATTAACTTCAAAACTTCCTGGAGATACAGTCATTTCAGTGGGATTAAGTTACTCCTGTGACCCTCTCTCTGCATAGGTTTTTGTTATACAAAGTGGTACATCTATATGTGTTACAAACCCAGTAATGTAATACAATGTAATTATTATTTTATGTAATTTGTCTTTTAAGGAGCCAACAGAAGAAAGGAGAGCAGCAGTTACATATTTCTAGCTTTTGTTAAACTAGACTTCTTATTGCTCATTTCTGGTTCTCTTTGAATTCTTCCTGTGGATTCAAGTTACCATCTGTAGTCGTTTCCTTATTAGCCCAATACAGTTTTACTCTCCCGACCTTCTTTGTGCTCTTACTGGCAAATATATTACATTTCTCTATGTTACTACAGGTCAAGTAATAAAATTATTTATATAGATTTAAGAGCTATATTTTTTTAATATTTAAATATGTATTGTTTTATGCAACTCCTTTTTAAATTAGTTGAGAGGACAGGAAAAGATATTGCATGTATAGTATATCTTTATAATTATATGATTACCTTTATTGTTCTTTCTTGTGGATTTGCATTACTATCTGGGATCACTTCTTTTCATCTTGAAGGACCTCCTTGGGTATTTCTTTAAAGGTCTGCCAGCAGCAAACTCAGTTGTTGTTTGTTGTGGACTGTTATTATTTCACTTTCACTTTTGAAAGATAGCTTTCCTGGGCACAGGATTTTTGGTTGACAGTTTCTTTGAGCATTTTAAATATGTTGTCCCACTGCCTTCTGGCCCCATTTCTGGTAAGCCGTCAGCTTTTGACGTTACTGGGGCTCCATTTTAAGTGATGATTCCTTTTTCTTTTGCTGCTGTCAAGATTCTTCCGTTGTGTTTGGCTCTCAGCATTTTTATTATAATGTGTCTTTTTGTGGGTCTTTTTGTGTTTATTTGGAGTTTGTTAGCTTCTTGGATGTGTGGTTTAAAGTTTTTCATGAGATTTACACAGTTTATAGCCATTATTCAGATTTTTTTTTTTTCTTTCTGCTCCTTTTGTCTTTCTGGTAATCTCATCATGGGTGTGATGGGTAACCTAATGGTGTCAAGGGTTGTTTCAGACTATTCATTTTTCTTCACTCATTCTTCTATTCTCCAGATTGTGTGATCTCTGCCAACCTACAGATTTTGCTTATCCTGCCAGTTCAGATCTGTTGAACCCCTCCAGTGAATTTTTC
Organism: Neotragus moschatus; assembly: GCA_006410615.1. Taxonomy (NCBI): domain Eukaryota; kingdom Metazoa; phylum Chordata; class Mammalia; order Artiodactyla; family Bovidae; genus Neotragus; species Neotragus moschatus. The sequence goes on from SJYA01004770.1 coordinate 23,509, forward strand.
ATTTCAGTTCATTGTATTTTTCAGCTCTAGGATTTATATATTTACTTTCTGTCCCTTTATTGATGTTCCCTATTTGATGAGACAGTATGATCTTGTATTTCAAGCATGTTTCCTTTTAGTTCTTTAAATGGATTTATAATGGCTGCTTTTAAGTCTTTTAAGTTTAACATCTGGCCATGGGCACAGGCAGTTTCTGTTGTCTGCCTGCCTTTTTTCCTGAATGTCAGTTTCCTTTGCATGTCTCATAATTTTTTGTTGGAAACTAGACAGTTTAGATAATCTCTTCTGACAACTCTTTGTTGTAGACCTCCCCTACTGTAGATCTTGTTATTGTGTTTGAGTAAACAGTCAAAATACTTTAGTGAAATCTCTTTAATCCCCACAGTGCAGAGCCTGTTAGTGTACCTCAGAAGAGGAAGCCATTGGCACAGCCACTTGGCCTATGGTGGTGGTAGTTTCAGTGGTAGGGATGGTGGTAGTTCTGATAGGACCCCATTTGTCTTTTCTCCTACTGCACCAAGCTGTTCTTCTCCATAAGTTGTTGGCTGATAGCTCTGTTGTTTTCAACAATGCCTAAAGGCATTAAATTGTTCTAATCCAACTGAATTAACCTAATCCAATTAAATAGCTTTAATCCAATCAAATCGGATTTCCATTGTTTGAGATTTATCCTGAACCCTAGGGAGGCTCCTTCTGCCTGTTTTACTGGTTCTTTTTGGAGACAGCAATGGTTTAGTTTGTGTTGCTTATCAAATCCATGCTCCAGGATGGTCCAGTTCTTTGTGACACTATGGAGTGTAGCCCACCAGGCTTCTCTGTCCAAGGAATTTTCCAGGCAAGAATACTGGAGTGGTTGCCATTTCCTCCTCCAGGGGATCTCTCCCACCCAGAGATGAGAACCCTGTCTCCTGCATTGGCAGGTGGATTCTTTACCACCATGCCACCTGGGAAGTATATCTACCTTCCTTTTAATTGTTTTTCTCCACACCCTTCAATTGTTTTGAGAGAGCCCTTAGTTTTGAACTCCCCAGACTCTTAAAAAAAGGAGTTCCTTTGGGAAGAGATTTGGGAGCTCAGGCAAAACTCCTGAGTCCAGGCTTCAGTGCTAGGAGTAGTGACAAGACTCTGTATTGACTCTGCTGCTTTAGAAGGGAAGGGTTTGGGACTTCCCTGGTGGTGCAAAGACTCAGCTCTCCCAGTGCAGGTGGCTCGGGTTCAAACTCTCGTGGGGAATTTAGATGCCACATGCCTCAACTAAAGATCCTGCATGCTGCAAATAAGACCCAGTGTAACCAAATATATATATTTTGGGGAAAAAAAAGGAGAGAAGAGGTGTGGAGGCAGCTGTAGCCTCTGATCAACTTGGTTTGCTTTGCCTCTCTAGGCATGGGGCCTCTGCCTTATGAACAAGCCAGGGTTAGAGCAATGCATGGTGTTAAATTTCCATTCCATGAGTGGGGCTTGATAGGAGGGAGCCCCCGTCTCTCAGCTGAATTTGCCCAGAACTTAGCCTCAGCAGCAGGCAGTTAGGAGCAAGATGAGAAATATTTACAATCCTGCTTCTGGGAAGATACACCCCTCATTGGTGATAGCGAAGTAGAGAGGGAGGCCCTTTTTCTTATTATTGTTTTTAATTATTATATATTGGCTGTGCTGGGTCTTCGTTGAGGTACAGGGCCTCTTCATTGCTGGTCATGGGCTTTCTATAGTTGGGATGAGCAGAGCCTGTTTTCTTAGTTGCCGTGCGTGGGCTTCTCATTGCACAGGCTTCACTTGTGAAGCAAATGCCAATTGCCTTGGCATTTGGGATCTTAGTTCCCAGTCCAGGGATCAAACCCATGTCCCCTGCATTGACAGGAGAATTAACCACTGGACTGCCAGGGAATTCCTTTAGGAAGTCTTTTTAACCTTAATTCCAAAAATCTGGTAAGGATGATAATGAGTTGAAACTATAGATTCGTTCATTGAAGAATAAAAGTGCTAAGTAAAATTGTGTTGTCAAGGATGTGAAGTGAAACTTTCATTCATTGATGTGGTGGTTGGTGGTTTACTTGCTGAGTCATATACAACACTTTCACGACCCCACGAACTGTAGTCCACTAGCCTTTTCTGTCCATGGGATTCTCCAGGTGAGAATATTGGAGTGGGTTGCCATTTCCTTCTCCAGGGGATCTTCCCCGCCCACGGATCGAACCCACATCTCCTGCATTGCAGGTATATTCTTTACCACTGAGCCACCAGGGATTCCCCCAGATATTCCTAATTATCAATCTAGTGGTGATTCAAATATGTAACACACTATAAGTAAAATTAGCTTCTGGAATACAAGGGTGGTTCAATAAGAAATTAGGAACATTATCAGTATAAAGTCCTGGAAATGAAAACTGTTTATATGCANCGCCCACGGATCGAACCCACATCTCCTGCATTGCAGGTATATTCTTTACCACTGAGCCACCAGGGATTCCCCCAGATATTCCTAATTATCAATCTAGTGGTGATTCAAATATGTAACACACTATAAGTAAAATTAGCTTCTGGAATACAAGGGTGGTTCAATAAGAAATTAGGAACATTATCAGTATAAAGTCCTGGAAATGAAAACTGTTTATATGCAAATAATGTGATTATATTCCTAGAAAAGCTGATAATTCCAGCCAAAAAAAAAGAAAAATGTTCTTAGAATTAATAGAATTTGATGAGGGGTTGGAAAAAAAAGTGTGAAAGTCGCTCAGTGGTGTCTTTTTGCAAATCCATAGAGGGTTAGAACATACCAAAAGTAGGCTTTCCTGATAGCTCAGCTGGTGAAAAATCCACTTGCAATGCAGGAGACCTGGGTTTGATTCCAGGGGTTGGGAATCTCTGCTAGAGAAGGGATAGGTTACCTATCCAGTATTCTTGGGCTTCCCTTTGTGGCTCAGCTATGTGGCAGGTAAAGAACCTGCCTGCATTGCGGGTGACCTGGGTTCAATTCTGGGGTTGGGAAAGATCTGCTGGAGAAGGGATAGGTTACCCACTTCAGTATTCTGGCCTGGAGAATTCCATGGACTGTATAGCTGCAAAGAGTCACAACTGAGAGACTTTCACTTTCAAAGTAGTAGTAGTTTTTATCCATTCTAATAGTAATAACCAATTAGAAACATAAATGAGGAACCATCTATTCACAATAACCACAAAATGTGTGAAATAACTAGGAATGTAAAGAAGAAAGGTATGGGATCTTAAATTCAAGGATATGAAACAAGCAACCTCAGTGAATGGAAGGAAGTACTAAGTTCTTAGATGGGAGGTTTAATAGCAAAACAAAAACCAGTTCCTCCCATATTACCATTGACAGAGTTAAGTGTAATAGCCGGGGAAATTATACAGTAGTCAGTACAGGTACTCTCTGCAACAGATACGTGACTCATGTAGAGTCATTGTAATGGGAAACAGGTGATACTGGCATGGTGATTTAAAGAACAGTCTAATGAAATAGCCCTCTATGCTTTGTTTTTGGAACTCGGTATTAAAGTCAGTTGCAGACCCCTTATCAAAAACCTGAATGTTTTTTGAATAATTTTTAGATTTCACAACAGCTACATGATAATATTGCCAACATCCCTAGGAGAATCTGGGAAAGTGCCTTGCAGTTATAATTCTTCAAGTGACTTGTTTAGGTAGGATAAATAAAGATGGTATAAAAATATGTCAACTCATAATTTGCATCAAATAAATTTTAGAAGAAAAATTTTTTCTTTTGGATTTCAGATTTGCAGATAAGGGACTGTAGAACTCCATGTCAATTTGATGGGGGCAAACAATGGTTTATCTTACATATTTCTGGAAAGGAAAGTTGGACTCCTACCTCATACCATATATTAAATTCTCAAGATCTTAAATGTGGGGGGAAAAGAACATTTCAAAGATTATTCACCTTGACATTAAAAGAAGCCTTCCTGAACAAGCTAGGAAACCAAGACCATGGAAGAGATGACTTCATAGAAATCTGGACAGACAGCCCAGTGTGCATATTGGATTTGCTCGTGGGCAGGGAAATGCCACAGGAGGCAGCATACATTCTTTTCTCTCACCCTACAGGAAAAATATTCAACAGTGGTAACATCTAATGTTGATAGGCAGGAACAAGTACATTGTCTTAGTACAGGTGGGAGAAGCACAGCCTGCAGTGTTTTTGCAGAGTACTCAGGCACTGTTACTTTAGGGAATGTGTTTAGGATTAAAAGCACTAGCATGGAAGTATTTAATTTGGTTATTATAGCAAAAGTCTGAAAACTGTTAAGTTTGCTAAGTTGGGAGACATTCTGGTGTGTCTGTCTGTGCACCTGGAGGGAGAAGGATAGTGTGTCAGCGAGTAAGATGTAGTAGTATCCTAATTGTGCATCTTTTTTTTTTATTCATAAAATTTTTATTCCACATTATACTTGGATTATTCATAAAAATCTCATAAGACATTAAACAAAGCCATCATCTCAAATTATTTCCATGTTAACTATTTTTTTTACAGCACATGCATGTTAGGCAAGTATATTAAAAATCACAAAAGCAAAAACCCTAAAATTTTTATATGAGATTTTTGTTTTATTGCTGTGCTTGATATACATGAAGTAATAGATATCAAGCAATTCACTTTTATTGCATCTTTGTAAATTTGTTCTTGAGTTACCTGAATACAAAGAACGTGAGTGTAGCAAAAGTGACGAAAGCAAACAGCTGGTGACTTTACAAATAATGGAATGTGACACATTTCTGCCCTTATTCAGAGAAAATTGAGTCACAGCTAAAGGAACACTTCTGTAGCTGTAGCCAACGGTGTGCACATTGAGAGTGCGTATTCCACAGATAACATGTGATTTAACATACAATATCCACGGGATATCCATTTCTACTACAGCCTTATAAGTGCTCCAGAGTTTAAAGTACCTGCAACTACACCTGTGATTAGAACCGGTTATCCCTTTTATTCCCCACGAGGGGAAACCAGTATGTAGGCAGTTTTCTTTTGTGCATCTTTAACTTCTTTCATTTTGAGAATACATGAGGACTATTTTCCCCAGGTAAAAATGAAAAAAGATGAAGGTGGGGAAAGGGAATAGAAACAGACAAATGAAGTGATTTTCTGAAATGCGATGTAAAGAGTTGGCTAGGGTTGAGTAGAGGTCCCAAAGGTCAGCTTCCCCACCCCTCCAAAAATAGCTTTACTTTTTTTTTTTCTTTTTTTCCTGTTTATGGCTTTATACCTGGGTTACCATTACTTGTGTTAATGCTGGAAGTGAGAATTGCCTTCACTCACAGAGAAAATCATGTAGTATTTTAGTGTAAATCGCCCCAGACACTGGCATGCTCCGCACTCTGTCCCATTACACATCTTATGCCAGGGGAGAGAGAAGCCCTGTTTTAAGACTGCATGGTGTTCTTCTGAACATCTGGTTTATGTAACCACTTTTCCACTGAAGAACACTAAGGTACTTTACAATTTTTCACCTCTGCAACCAGTGTGCTTGCATGTTCCCCATTTTAAATTTAGGCTAGACTCCCTGGAGGAATTGCTGAGAAAATTTATACTTTTGATTATTGTTCAGTCGCTGAGTCCTGTCCAACTCTTTGTGACTTCATGGACTGCAGCATGCTAGGCTCCCCTGTCCTTTACTACATGAATTGCACAGACTCATGTCCATTGAGTCAGTGATGCCATCCAGCCATCTCATCCTCTGTCGCCCTCAATCTTTCACAGCATCAGAATCTTTACCAATGGGTTCTGTCACAATGATTTTTCAGAAATAAACACTTGAGCCTCTCACCAAGCGTGTAAGTGTCTCTTTTCAACCTTTACATTTGAGGGTATAGTTCTTTATCTTGGGAATCTTATGGATTAAAAGGATGTATATCACTTAAGGGCTTCCCTGGTGGCTCAGATCATAAAGAATCTGCCTGTAATGTGGGAGACCTGGTTTCAGTCCCTGGGGTGGGGAAGATCCCCTGGAGAAGGGAATGGCAACCCACTCCAGTATTCTTGTCTGGAGAATCCCATAGACAGAGGAGCCTGATGGGGCTACAGTCCATGGGGGCGCAAAGAGTCGGAAACGACTGAGCAACTAACACTTTCATATCACTTAAACATAGTGTTTGACATTCTTTTCCTACTTTTATATACTCCCTGTTTATCCTGCAGAGTTGTGTGTTTTTTAGGGCACTTGCCCTCTTGTTAGGAGTTGCACATTTGGTTTTTAGTATGTTTGTTCACTGCTTATAAATTTTTATGTAAGCAAATCAGATCGCTGCAGTACAGCTGTAAAGACATGGCTTTAATCCGTTACAGTAAGTATGGCGTGGAAAGATGGACCATTGGAGCAAACATCAAATTGGGTCTTGGCTCCATGCTTGTAGAGTGAACCCACAGTTGTACTCAAGGGTCCACTTACAGAGCTAACGCAGTCTGGTGGTAGTCATTGGCAGTGCTGGGTCCCAAGGTGGTGGTGGAGAGGTGTGCGGGTGTGTGTGGGCTCTACCCGACCCGGCGATGTAAGGGTGGGAGGCTCCTTTGGAATGCCTGGGTCAGCCTCTGCAGCCCTGCCTGCCTTGCCCGCAGCTCATGATGGAGCAGTCTAAGAAGTCCTCGCTCATGGTGGCTCGCAGCATCCTAAACAACAAGCTAATAAGTAAGAAGCTGGAGCGCTATTTGAAGGTGAGGTGCACGCCCCTGGCACGCCGGCCCAGTCCCCAGCCGCGACCCTGCGGGTTTTCCCTTTCTTCATGTCGCGCCCCTCTCCGCAGGGTGAGAACCCTTTCACTGACAGCCCAGAAGAAGAGAAGGAACAAGAGGAGACCGAGGGAGGTGCCCTTGATGAGGGGGCGCTGGTCGAAGCTGCCGGGGTCGCGGAGGGTGCAGAGGCCGTGCCGGCGCAGCCCCCAGTGCCTCCAGAGCCAGTACCCGGGGCCTCGTCCCCACCCCCGCCGCCGCCCCCGGAGGAGGACGAGGAGGCCGTTCCCCTACTGGGCGGGGCGCTGGAGCGCCAGATCCGAGGCATCCCGGGCCTCGACGTGGAGGCTGACGACGACGAGGAGGAGGAGGGAGGAGGAGGCGCTCCATGACTCGGGACGGGCGGGGCTCGCGGGGCCGAGGCTGGAAGCTGAGTCTAATAAAAGTTCGCCCCATCCCACCTCGTCGTCGTCGTCTTCTGTCTGTGTGCTGCACGGTCCGCCTGGGCGGGTGTCCAGGCCTCACTGCTGGGCTGTGTGTGCCTGCGGGTGGGACCTGGGGCTGTTGGGTTACGTCTGCGCATTGGCGGCGAGAAGAAGGGATACGCCTGCGAGCGGTGAGGCACAGCGGCCAGGAACAAAACTAGCAAGCTACGAACACCGACCCGGAACAACCGGAAGGCCAGCCGGGGTGATAAAGGAGGGCCCGCTGTGAAGTACGGCCAATGGTATCGCGTAGCAGGGGTGACGTATGCGCCTGGTCTACCAGTAGAGGACGGCGGGAAGTGCGTTGAGCGCATGCGTCCTGTGGTAGCCTAGAAAAAGGAGCTGTTTGGCGGGCGGAGCTGAAGACATGGATCAGGGCTACGGAGGTTGGTGTGGGCGACTCTGCGGGGTGGGGCGGGAAGGTGGTGTCCGGGTACAGTTCCGACGCCGTGCAGGGGGCCGCGGACCGGAGACTACACCCGAGCGCAGTTACCGCAGTTCGGTCTTGCGGAGAGGCGGCCGGGGCGCGCGCGCGCAGCTCATTGGACTACGGCCCTGTCGTTCCCGGGGCGCTGCGTGCGGATTGGCCGACGGGGCCTGAGCACGTTGGCCGAGTTCGGCGGGCCGACTCTGGGGCGGACTTCGGGGGGCGCTTCAGGCATTCGGCGCCGTTTCAGTTTTTCAGCCCCGGCTGGGTCGGCTGGGCCCTGCCGAACCCCGCCGCTCGCAGGCCCGGTGTCCCTTTTGGAAGACGCCACAAAATGGCGGCGCCGGGAGGCGGAGCTATGACGGGAGCTCGTGGGGCGCGCGGGGTCTGTGGCCTGGGACCGAGACAGGACCGCTGCCTTTTTCCAGGCTGTCGTGCGTGCCTGTATGGGAACCTACGGGGTTGGCTGGGGCCTCCGTGCGGCACAGGAGGCCTGGGGCGCTGGTCCCGATGGCCGTGTGGGCGGCGCAGGTTCGGACCCCTTGCCGCCAGTCGGGCGGTGCAGAGCAGCGGGGCCTAGTGCAGCCTCTGCAGTGATCAGCCTCACTGGGCGCCTGTGGCGGACCTGGCTCAAGCACGTCTGGGACAAGACACTGAGGGTCAGATGCGGGGTACCTTCTTAATTAAAGCCTGGAAACTCTATGTGTTCTGGGGTCGTGACAGACTGGTGGTTCTCCTAAAGGTTGTCTTCTGTGGTGGCCTAGAGACGCCAGAGGGGCTGTGTGAGGTGGAAAGTGCCCTTTACCCACTTGGATTTCAGGGCCTGCGGCAGGACGGACCTCGAACAACCTGCTGCTTCTGGAATCTGAGCCTCCTAGGAGGCCTGGAGGGAACAGTTGGAATATGCAGGACTGGGCTTGACCCGGCGCGGATCTTTGTCCGGGCTTATGAGGTTCAGACACGGGCGATCAGATCTTGGCTGCCGCAGGGAAGGCGCGTGTTTTGAAAGGGCAGCATTAGCAGGAGGCCAGCAGCAGCAATTGTAGAGAAGCAGAAAGGTCCTGGTGTGCTTGGGTGGCTCCAAGGTCGTTGAGTGGTTCAGCCTGGTTCTCCGGTCTTTTCTGCAGTCTGACTGGATCTCACCATTCTTTGCCTGCTCCCCTAACCAGATTTTCAGCTAGTAATAATCCTACCTTACCTGTGCTCTTAGCTTAGAGGGGTTACGCCCTGCTCCCCTCCTACCTACCAGAAAACCTTTTCAGACAGTTTAGGTGCAGCGGCCTCCCAGAATCCTTCTGTAGCTTTTCCACGTAGAGTTATTTCCTAAGACTTGTTGCGGTTTAAGAGTTGCTCGTTGGCCATCGAAGGCACCTCGATCTGGGTCCAGGTCCTCCTCTTCCTGCTCCTTAACGTGTTCTTGGGCAAGTGACTTATCCTCTGGAACCCCTGTGTACAACAGAGTGAACAGTACCTATTTCCAGGGTCTTGAGGTTATTGGTTTATGCTGCTTAGTTAGACAAGTGCCACAGAGTTGCTCAGTTGCTGTTAGAATCACTACTCTGCTTTTCTGCTGCATAGACGTGGAAATCTGTGTGACGGGAGATAAGCTTCAGCAGGGTGACTTCAGTTCAAGTCCCATAACATCTGAGCCTTAGCTCCCTAGCTCCCTCTGAATGGCATTCTGGGATCACCAGCTGAGTGTCAGTCTCATGTGGGCATACCGTAGGCATTCATCTAATGGTTTGGATTGTCTTGGTAGGAACATGTGTGCTCCATCGCTAACTCACGTCCACCTCTTGCAACCCCATGAACTGCAGTCCACCAGACTTTTCTGTCCAGGGGATTTTCCAGGCAAGAGTACCAGAATGAGTTGCCATTTCCTACTCCAGTCCTGGTAGGAGAGAAGGGAAGTATTTGAGAGAGAGGAGACTTTGCAGAGGTGAAGTCATTTGGAAGGTGTGAGTGGTTGCCTGTGCCCAGCTCAGTGCCAGGCTGGAAACAAGAAGAGGGACCAGATAGATGCTGTCATGGAAATGTCCGGAGGGGCCCCGGGGAGCCACCACAGAGAGGAATGCCATCTGATGCCTCAGGACCAGGCTGAAGCCCTGGGACTTCAAGGCCCAGAGGAGCATTGGAGAGTTCAGAGTCAAAAGAAGCGAGGCCTACAGAGGCACAGCTGTTGGCTCCAGATAGTCAAAGTTTGTTCCCAGTTATGAGGTTCTTACGGCTGCTTGAGGGGGCTGGGGGTGGGGACTGTGTCCTAACGCTGAGTGAGGTGGTCGCTAGTCCTGTGTCTTCCTCAGTTATGGGCTGAGGCTTAGGTCAAGGTCCCTCAGCAGGTGATGGACCAGACTGGCACAGAGGCCCATCCCCCTCCTCTTTTTTTTTGCTTTGACCTCAGGCAGGTGGAGTGTGATAATGCAAAAGCCAGCTGTGGGATGACTTTTAGGGGGGCATTGTTGTGGGTTGTGCTGCCTTCTTGTAAGGCTGGCACTCATCTCCTTCAAGGAGGTTCCTTTATGCTCCTTAGAAGCACTTGTTCTCTGGTGTAACAAGTATGACTGTAACTCACAAATATGTTCACAGGTTATGGGGCATGGAGTGCTGGACCTACCAACACCCAGGGTAAGTGAGACCTGCTTGTCAGGGAGGCATGGACTACCCCCTGCCAGTATGAACATAGCCAGAACCAGGAAGCCTGTTTTGTAAAGGGCCAGATAGTAACTTTTTTGTAGACTTTGCAGGCTACATGGTCTCTGTGGTACAGAAGCCACCATAGACAGTTTATAAACAAGTAGGTAGGACTGTGTGTGCCCATAATGTTTACATAAAGACGTTGAAATTTGCAAAACATGTGATTTCCATTATGTCATCGAACAGTCTTTATTTTAACAATTTTTGTTGTTCTATCTTAAGTAAATAGTCGAGGGTATAACCAAATATTTTTATAAGTAATACTTTTCAGTAGTTTTAGACTTACGGGATTGATCAGATAGTACATAGAATTTCATATGTACACCCACAGCCTATCTTCAACCCAGGCACAATTTCTTCTATTATTATAGTTAGCAGAATGTGTTAGTTTATAAGCCAGTGTTCATACAATGTATGGTCTATAGTTTACATTAGTTTTTACTCTGTTGCACAGTTTTGTGAGTTTTGACAGATATAAAAATGTGTCTTTCATCAGAATTTGCATGTTCTGAAGTATTATTTCGACTTTGTTTGTTTGCTCCCCAACCGTTTAAGAACATAAAACCCATTCTTAGCTTGTGGGCCCTACAGAAAACAGGGCTGTGGACTAGATTTGGCCCTGGGCCCATCCTTGGACCCTGCTCAGGCATCCCCATCATGGTACTTAGTGTGTTTGAAGAACTAGAATGTGCTCTCTGGTGGGCGAGGTTTTCTGCTTTTTGCCAACACTTGTTCCAGGGAGTTGGTTGAAGGTTTACTTTGTTTTCTGAGCCTGTAACTTGGCCCTTACACCACTGGCCGCAGGGTCGCTTTTGAGTCACTTTTCCACCCATCACCTAGTTTCCCAGCAGGAGGCCTTGTGTGTTGCTCAGGCACACGATGTCCCTTGCTCAGTTGAGCTGGGGACATGATTTACCACCAGTGCACTCCGTGCTGTTGGCGGTGCCTTAGATCTGGCGCCTGGTGAAACTGGCACTGTGGAACAGCTCTGCCCGGGGGCCTGGCCTGGCAGCCTCTTCGCTGCTGGCCCACGCTGGACGAGCTTCCTGGAAAAAGACTGTAGTGTCCTTTCTGTTGCCCTAAAGGACAGCTTCCTGAGGAGAGATGCCCTGGTTATGCTTAGCTGAGCATTTCTGTAGGAAATGAGTTTTACATCAGTGTACCCCACCTTCTTTCCTGACCTCAGTGGGCAACCAAGGGTGCCTCCTTGCAGCACTGACCTAGCCACCCCCAGCTCTGGCCCTGTGGATAGTGGAGTGAGGTGACCACCGTCCTTCAGTGTCTAGGCTGGGGTCGGGGATGAGGAACTATGTCTTAGATGCCTTCGTTTTGTAAACCGAATCTTTTATGTTTTTGTTTTTTCTAATTTAAGGTACATATGGAACTGGTGTGGCCAGCTGGCAAGGTACGCCCTTATAGGGGTCTGTGGGTGGGTGAGTAGGCCTCTGACCAGCTACCTCGAGGGGCTGGGGTGCAGGGACCCCCATCTCCCATCCTTGGTGTGCTCACGGTTGTCCTGCTCAGCAGACTGGGTCTGAGATATGGGGGAGGGATTGGGGGCAGGCCTCCGAGGGAGCTTGCTGGAGGTAGGGGGCAGGGAGGGTTGTGATGGTGGTCTGCTCTTTGGTGGGTCCATCAGTCTTCCAACTGCCAGCTCCTGGGCTCTCTGGCTTTGGATGAGAAACAAGTCTTATGATTCGGTAGAGAAAACCCATTGCTCAGAGTTGAGGCTGTGCCCTTCTGCCACCTGTTGGCAGGTGACGCGTGCAGTGCTGGGGCAGTGGCAGTAGCCCTTGGTCCCAGGACCCTCTTCCTTCTCCATAGGCAGTGGGTGCTCCTTGTCTGTGACTTGTCCCCCAGGGACTGGTCTCATAGCTGCTGAGATCTGACTTAGCTCTTCCTCCCTCCATCAGGTTATGAAAACTACAATTACTATGGTGCACAGAACACCAGCGTCACCACGGGAGCAACTTACAGCTACGGCCCAGCCTCATGGGAGGCCACCAAGGCCAGCGACGGCCTGGCACCTGGGGGCCCTGCCATGCACATGGCTTCTTACAGCCCAGAACCATGCTCTGACAGTTCTGACTCCCTCATCGCCAAGATCAACCAGCGTTTGGACATGATGTCCAAGGAAGGAGGAAGGGGCGGGAGCAGCAGCGGTGGGGAGGGCATGCAGGACCGGGAGAGGTGATTATAGACCTGAGCCCTTCCTGGGGGTCCCGCCTGCCCCGCTTTGTATAGAGGGAGTGGGCACCTGCTCGTCCTGGGAGGGCTCTTTCCCAGCTCCCTTCACAGTGTAGTGCAGATAAGTTGAGCCTTTGTTGGGACAGAGGCATTTGGTAGGACTTGCTGGTTTCCTGGGTGGTGGGCCTTAGGGCATGCCTGTTAGCTCAACTGTGTAAGACCCCTTACTTCTGCAGCAAGCACCCAGCATCTTCTCCCCGTTCCTGTGGCCAGGGTTTCACTCCCCTTGTTCAGTGGTGTTTCAAAGGGATTTGGTCTGTTTTACTTTGTGAACATCTCAGAGGGGTGCGTGGCGGTCTGGTTTTGCTGCTCTGAATGTAGGGAGGTGTGCTTTGCAGGAGGTGTTGAGATCGTGCCTGGACAGTGTGGTGATGGGTTGTGCTTTCTTTGCAGCTCCTTTCGCTTCCAGTCGTTTGAGTCCTATGATTCCAGGCCTTGCCTGCCTGAGCACAATCCCTACCGCCCCAGCTACAGCTACGACTATGACTTTGACCTGGGGCCCGACCGAAATGGTGGCTTTGGTGGTCAGTACAGTGACTGCCGGGACCCAGCCCGTGAGCGGGGCTCCCTCGATGGCTTCATGCGGGGCCGCGGCCAGGGCCGCTTCCAGGACCGGAGCAACCCCAGCACATTTATGCGCGGTGACCCCTTCATGCCACCTGCAGCCGCCTCTGAGCCTCTTTCTACTCCGTGGACAGAGATGAACTATGTGGGTGGGCGGGGCCTCCAAGGCCCTGCCCCCAGCAGGCCCCCGCCTTCCCTCTTCTCCCAGTCCATGGCCCCTGACTTTGGCATGATGGGCATGCAGGGTGCAGGTGGTTACGACAACTCTGTGCCCTATGGATGTGGCCGGTCACAGACCCGGATAAGAGATCAGGTAAGCCTTTGCCAGGTTCTAACCTGCCTTGTTTGCGCTTCTTTTTATAGGTTTATCTTTAAAGTATTTTAGAGATCTTAGGAGACCTTTTTTAAGTGCAGTTCAACTTCTAGTGAAAATGTACAGAATTGTGCAACCTTCACTCTTTAGTACTATGTAATTAAGAGTGTTTCTGTCATCCCAGAAAGAAACCTGTCATTTCCTCTTCTCTCCCTCAACCCATGACAGCAGCTAACCTAGCTTTTGTCTCTCTAGATGTCCTTCTGGACATTTCATATGAATGCAGTCATGTAATACGTGGCCTTTTATGTCCGGCTTCTTTCACTCAGCATAAAGTTTTTGTGTTTTGGCAGGGGGGTGAGAGTGGGAGAGGTTCCAACCATGGTGTCTTCCTTTGCTTTCTGAAAGACCTTTTCTGCCCTTGTTCTCTGACCTTACAACCCCTTTGTTCTTCATTGCTCTGGGGACAAATGGGAACTATCAGAGTAAGCAATACATGGGAGTGTGCTTCTGTTTGTAGCCTCGGCGGAGAGGGTTCAATCGCTGCGGCCCAGAAAGCTTGGGCAGGAAACGGAAGCAGCTGCAGACTTATGACGAGCCTGACACCAAACAAGCTCGAGCTGACAGCGAAGGAGATTTTTCTGAAAACGGTATGGCCTGGGGCCGCTAGGCCAGGGTGGGTCTAAGATGGGTCAGTTGCGTGTTTGGTGTTCTGCCTGCCTGTCTGGACAGCGCACACGGGAACTCAGTGACGCGTGTCACTCGCACTCCCACAGTCCCCACTGTAGTCAGGGTGAGCACAGGCACTCTGGACAGTGAGTTTGGGAAGTGAAAACAGAGAATGGGCCCGCTGCCAAGAGGCTGACTTTCTTTATTCCTTTGTGTTTGGTAGATGATGGAGCTGGTGACTTCCGATCAGGAGATGAAGAATTCAGGGGTGTAAGTTCGCCTTTACCGATCAACCTCCAGTGTCTCTAGTGTGGGTTTTCTTCCTTCAGTGTCTTCTTCATAAAAAGGCAGGAACAGCTGCTGTGATAGATTCAACTCCAACTCATGAGTCGATTTAATCAGACTTGCAGCTCAGTTTCTGAGAGTTTTCCACTTGAAACAATCCTTGTTTTCCTGAAAACGTTGCCAGCCCTCTCCTCAGCCATTCCTAGTTCCTCACAGTGATGTGCCTGGCTGCCACTTGGTAACTGCAGTGGCCACGTAGGCTGAGGCTTTCAAATAGGCACTGAGGACTCATTTGCTGCCAGCTCTATGCTGATGCTGAGTTGCATCCCTGTCCTTCAGCTCTTAAAACCAGTCATGGGAGATGGGTGTCGGAGGCTGGCTCTTAGCCAGGACCAGGCGTAAGCACCTGGGGTGCAAGCCTTTGCTGCCTCCCGCAAACTCTGATCCAAGTCTGGGGCAAGACCTGGAAATCTGGGCGTATGAAGCTTCATCCAGGGGCTTCTGATGGTCAGATGAGGTCGAGGGAGGCGAGGAAGGCCCTGGGTGACGGTGACTTTTCAGCTCTTCTGATTGTCTTGCTTGTCCCTGTCTAGGTTGTTTAGATCTTAAGTCTGGGAATTTCTGTATACCTGCTGATAGATCTGTGTATCAGCTTGATGTCTAAGAAATGGGTTTAGTTACATGAGTTTTTTATCTATACCTGACTTGTTATAACCTTTGGTAGATGTAAACAAGTAGCTAGGAAATGTCATAAAGCTCATTTTTAGGAAAGAGTGCAAGGACTAGCTCTTTCTACAAATCGGGGTTTCTTGACATTGTTGATGGATAAACTTTTGGTATTCCCACATGCAGAATTGTGCATTTGCCAGAGGTAATTCTCTAGCTTTAAAGCTAGTCTGTGTCTTTAATTTTAAAAAAGCAAGTTAGTTGTTAGCACAGAGCCTCAGA
The DNA here is from genome assembly GCA_006410615.1 of Neotragus moschatus. Lineage (NCBI taxonomy): Eukaryota > Metazoa > Chordata > Mammalia > Artiodactyla > Bovidae > Neotragus > Neotragus moschatus. The sequence continues at coordinate 38,841 of SJYA01004770.1, forward strand.
AGGCAAGTGGGACTAATGACAGGACACTCAGGCCCCATCCTGTGGCCCTGGGACTTGTCCTGATGTGCTGTGGCTGTGTGCCTGGTGGCAGGTGGCTTGGCTGCTTGTGGAGGGCTCTAGAAATTCCACCTCACAGTGTGCCTTTGTGCCCTTTTTCAGGAGGACGAATCCTTTGACTCCGGGAGGCAGAGAGGTAGGCATGCCCCAGCATCCCTTTGAGCTTTCTTGTGTCTGCCCAGCTGCCCTGTACTCACTGCCTGACGCCCAGCTGAGCTGGGCTTCTGAGCAAGGTTGGAGGAATGGCTGGAGGCTCAGGGCAGAAGAGGGGCCGTGGCTGCTGGGTGGGCCTTGGCCTTGCTACTCGCTCTGAGGCTTTGTCTTGGTATTTGCAGCAACACTTGCTGGAAATAGATCTGCCTGCCTCACTCAGTGCAGGCCCTGGAGGCAGGGGGAACTCATCTCTGCGTGTCTGCTGTAGCTCGAAGTGGTAGGGAAGAGAGAGTCTCAGAAATGCAAGAGAGAAAAGAAAAGGCACCCTCCAGCCTGTCTTCTCTNAACACTTGCTGGAAATAGATCTGCCTGCCTCACTCAGTGCAGGCCCTGGAGGCAGGGGGAACTCATCTCTGCGTGTCTGCTGTAGCTCGAAGTGGTAGGGAAGAGAGAGTCTCAGAAATGCAAGAGAGAAAAGAAAAGGCACCCTCCAGCCTGTCTTCTCTGTTCCCCCTTTGGCCAGTGCAGGTCCCTGTACTGTTTGCTCCTGGGCTTCATTCTGTCCACAGTCCCCTTGCTTGCCAGGCTAGGGCCACGCTTCAGGCCTCTGTGGTGGAGACACTGGCACAGTGTGGGGCAGAGATCAGACGCCTGCCTGGGAGGGGAGCAGGGGGTGGGGGGCCTGGATCCTCCAGAGGCAGGCACCGCTCAGCAGGCCCCAGCACTTCCAGCGTGAGAGACGTGAGTCCCAAACGAGTGGCAAGAACAGAGCACCGTTAAGCCCTTCAGGAGGACGTGGAGAGGCAGCCACTTGGTTCTCTCCTGGTCCCGTGGGTACGTCCATAGCTGGTTTCCCACAGGCTGCTCCCATTAATTATGACGGTCCTGACTTAGATGCTCCTTCTCTTACATGTTCAGGTTTAGCCAACCCTCTGAGGTCCTCCTGCCCTGTTTATTGAAACAATTACATCCATAGCATGGGACCACAGAGCATTTAGCGGCTCGTGCAGCGGGGTAAATGCTAAAGCAAAGGTGACATGTTTATTGCGCACAGGTCCTGCTGCCTGCCCGGGATGACTTTGCTATTAAACAGCAGTAATAGTTTCAGGCAGTGACCTCTTGCCAAAAATCCCACACGCCCTTTTGAGAGGCTTCTGAGCAGCGCACGCCGGTCGCCATCTTCGTGGGACAGTCTCGTGACTGGCATCAGGGGTAGGGGTTACAGTTCAGATGCTTATCCAACCTTGTTTCAGCGTCCGGCCCTGGCCCTGAGCCGCGGTGAGGCAGCCTGGGCCAGGCTGCACCTCTGGGCTGCACGGCTCTCTCCAGAGCTCCTGCGCTGGCCCCATGGGATGGACAGAGGACCATTTGGTCTCTTCCCGTTTTTATTTCTGGGATTGCTTCCTGCATATTGTTGGGAAAGCCAGAGATTGATGGTTCTTGTGAGTGGGAGGTAGAGTCCGGGCCAGCAGGGATTGTCAGACCTGCTGAGGCCCTAGCTCAGAGGAGGCCGGCAGGACGGCTGTCATGGCCCACCTGGAGGTGGGGCGGAGGGCGGCAGAGTGGCTGGCGTCACTCTCTGAGGCCGTCCAGCTGCTGCCTGGGGAGAACCGCTTCTCTGTCTCCTTAAGTCACATTGGGAGAAGACCCAATGGTAGGGTGCTGGACTGGAAAAGCAAGATAGGGAAGGACAGAGCAAGTGGGCCGTAGTGTGAGTGGGGTGGGCGGGCCGTGTCCCTGGCCCATCCCAACCTTATCAGGCCCTGGCAGGGAGTGTTGTGACTCCCCTGGGAACTGCTCAGGGATCTCATCAAAGGCCCGCTCCTTTTGGGAGCCTTTGACAGCCCCTTGCTGCCTCAGGGTGTCCTGACCCTGCCGTGCGTGGAGGGCGCAGCAGGGCCTGGGGTATGGTGGCACAGCTGTGGCCCCCATCAAAGCCCTGGTGCTCAGCTCCTCTACAGGCGCCTCAGAGGATCTGGAAGGGACTTCTCTGTTGCAGGAGAGAAGGACGACGAGGACGATGAAGTGAAGAAGAGAAGGGAAAAGCAGAGGAGGAGAGACAGGATGCGAGACCGAGCGGCTGACAGGTGAGGGGCAGGTGAGGGGGGCACTGTCAAGGCTCTCCTGAGCGCCTCTGTCTTCACTCTGTAGTGGGGGGCGGTGAGAGGCCTGGTCACCTCATTTCCACGCCTCCACCCCCATCCCTGGGCCTGATAAGGTTGGGACGGGCTGGGGAGGACACGGCCTGCCCACCCCACTCACACTATGGCCCGCCTGCTGTCTGTCCTTCCCTATCTTGCTTTTCCAATCCAGCAGATTTTTCAGTCTTGCTTTTCCAATCTGACTCTGGGTGTGTGTCAGGAAAGCCTTGTCAGGGCGATGGGAGACAAAACTTGGGAAGCACACTGAGTCTTAACCTTGCTGGTGTTGCTTGCCCTCCTGTAAGCCTGTGAGGAGTTCTTTTGTCTCTTGGCTGTCATCCCAGACAGGTGAAGTGTATTTAGCTGAGCTGCCAAGGTGTTTTGGGTGCCTTGTCCATATAAATCCAAACCACTTGTGGAGTTTGACATGTATAGATGTTAAACCTCAAGATTTAAAAGCAGCAGTGCAGACCGCAAAGGGCATTGGTGTGAGCACACTGTACCTCTCCTCATAAACCATTGGAGTACATGGTTGATGAGGCCTTGACCAAGCTGGCTACTTCCCTGTGCGCAGGTTCTCTTGAAGACTTGAGAGGAAATCCTTGCCCTTAAGGCTCAAATGAGGATAATGGTTTTCCTGTGCAAGTAACACTTAGCAAAAGAGCAAACAGTAGAGGCTGGAAAGTGGGGTAGGAGGAGTTCCAAGTATTACAGAATTCACTGAAATCTTATCTTTAAACAAATGCATAAAAATGACAGTCATTCTAGATCTGTTTTCATGCCATGGGGGAACTGAGATTACTATTTTTAAAAAATCTTTAGACTGCCNCCCTCCTGTAAGCCTGTGAGGAGTTCTTTTGTCTCTTGGCTGTCATCCCAGACAGGTGAAGTGTATTTAGCTGAGCTGCCAAGGTGTTTTGGGTGCCTTGTCCATATAAATCCAAACCACTTGTGGAGTTTGACATGTATAGATGTTAAACCTCAAGATTTAAAAGCAGCAGTGCAGACCGCAAAGGGCATTGGTGTGAGCACACTGTACCTCTCCTCATAAACCATTGGAGTACATGGTTGATGAGGCCTTGACCAAGCTGGCTACTTCCCTGTGCGCAGGTTCTCTTGAAGACTTGAGAGGAAATCCTTGCCCTTAAGGCTCAAATGAGGATAATGGTTTTCCTGTGCAAGTAACACTTAGCAAAAGAGCAAACAGTAGAGGCTGGAAAGTGGGGTAGGAGGAGTTCCAAGTATTACAGAATTCACTGAAATCTTATCTTTAAACAAATGCATAAAAATGACAGTCATTCTAGATCTGTTTTCATGCCATGGGGGAACTGAGATTACTATTTTTAAAAAATCTTTAGACTGCCCTGGGCTTCCCTTGTGGCTCAGCTGGTAAAGAATCCGCCCACAATGCGGGAGACCTGGGTTTGATCCCTGGGTTGGGAAGATCCCCTGGAGAGGGAAAGACTACCCACTCCAGTATTTTGGCCTGGAGAATTCCAGGGACAGTCCATGGGGTCGCAAACAGACAGGACTGAACAACTTTCACTTAGACTGCCCTAGTGACTGAAAATCCTCAAAAAAATTGGAGAAGTTGTCACAGGGGAGGGAGGTCAAGATGCAGCAAAGAAGCGGGGCCTGTACTTCTTCGGTGGCTTCCTGACAGTTGTGCACATGGCCCAGGAGATTTTCCTCTTCACTCCTCTTTCGGGGGTATCTGAAAGGCAAGGGTGTCTTGTGGCCCTTGTCCAGCAGAACTCTGATTTGGCGGAGGAGGATTCCTGAGTGCCACAGAGCCTCTGCTCTTAGACCCCATGAGGAGTAGAGCTGAGGGAGGCAACACCCTGCTCTGGGGGTTTGGGAGTCTGTAGGGTGCTTTCCCCTTGTCATACGGCATGCATATATCTGGTGAGATTTTGAAAGCACACAACAAAGAAGCCTCAGTTTTCATCTTTAGGTATAATGTGTCCTTCCATTGAGTCCCATTAGAGAACTGAGATCATGTGAATTCTGAATTTTGTGAGATCATCAGGAATTCTGTGGTACTAAATGGGGTCGGTTGTCTTGTATCTTCCAAGTGGCTGCAGAAAGAAACATTTGAGAAGCTTTGGAGTTGGGTTCTAGGTCCCCAGAGCAGTGGGCTAGAGACTTAGAGAATTCACAGTTCTGAAAAGTCTCCACCTCTTTGGGCCAAAAAGAGTGGTATGGTAGAGTGCTACAGGAATCATTTTCCTGAAATACTTGAAAGGTTGTACTCTGATTCTTAATATGGAGAAGCTTGGAGTAACTGTTACTCTGATGCAGAGATAAGCTGCATATGTCCATCATTGCTTTTCTTTTTGTCTTCCTTCTCCAGGATTCAGTTTGCCTGTTCTGTGTGCAAGTTCCGTAGCTTTGAAGATGAAGAAATCCAGAAGCATTTGCAAAGCAAGTTTCACAAAGAGACACTGCGCTTTATAAGTACCAAGCTGCCTGACAAGACAGTGGAATTCCTCCAGGTAAATCACACTTAGCCTCCATCACGGCGTGTCCCAGTGATCCTACAGGTGTTGGATCCCCCATAGAGAAGGGAAGCCTAAACTGGGTCAAGACTTCTTTTTCCAGAATAGCAGTGTGCAGGTCCCTGAGGCAGAAGGACAATGAGAGTTCCACTCACTGTAGTTCGCACTAGTTCTGCCCATGGAGCTGCTCTGATGGCTGTCTTCCAGTCCCGAGAGCAGCTGAGATAAGGTGGTCGCCACCCACCGTGGGCTTGGCAGTCACCCTTGGTGAGCTGCCTCTGGTGCAGCTGAGAGATTACTCACATGCGCCATCCCCCTCATTTCACTTGGTGCCTCTCCCAACCTCTCTAGGAATACATTATAAACAGGAATAAGAAAATTGAGAAGCGGCGTCAGGAACTGATGGAGAAGGAAAGTACAAAACCAAAACCAGATCCTTTCAAAGGTGAGTTACTCTCTGAGGTGGAGGGTGAGTGTTAGTCCAGATCACAGAGCCCAGGTCAGGGTGGTTAAAAATGGGACAAAGTGAAGACAAATGGGAGGGGCGCTTAGCAGGGGAAGGAGACCTGCGTGTGTGGCCTAAGGTAGATGACAGCTCTACAGGCAGCTTATTGGGGTGCTGTTTGAGCACTCTGATGTTTTTCCTCCTCAGTATGAAGAGAAAGGACTGAAGGTTGAGAAAAGTTAAAAAGAAAGTTCCCAGGTGTGGAGGCCGTGTGTTCTGTCTCCATGTACCTGCTGGAGGGCAGGTGATACGTGTCTCAGATTCTGTCCTAACCAAATCCTTAGGGCCACGGGGAGAAAATGTGAGCCCTGATGGGGAGTTAGTGGGAGAGAAGCATCATTTGGATGCCGACCCAAATCCCACAAGTCTGGGGTGTTGTCAACAGGGATTGGCCAGGAGCACTTCTTCAAGAGAATAGAGGCTGCTCACTGCCTGGCCTGTGACATGCTGATCCCAGCGCAGCCCCAGCTCCTCCAGCGGCACCTGCACTCTGTCGACCACAATCACAACCGTCGGGTGAGTGCCCCCCTCGTGTGGGGTGGGGCCAGCAGTCCTGGCTGCCAGTGCGAGGGGTTTAGCACTTTGTGTGTCTCATGTGGAAGTTAACATCTTTAGGGGCTTTTGCCATATTCCATCAAGTTCATCATTTCATGAAGTGATTGTAACATGCACCCCAGTTTCTATTAAAATGTGAGGAAAATGTGTTGCTTAAGATTGACTAAACACAGTAGCTCTTAATTTTCCTGGGTTGAGAATATTCCCTGTAAGTCGCATGAGTAAATTCCCCAGTTGCTGAAAAACTGGATTTCTTACAAGGTGAGGCTGAGGACCACTCAGAGCAAAATGATCTGGAGGACTCAGGGTCAGGGATTGGTTTGATCCTTACTAGCTGATGGGGCCTGAGGCTAAGTGCCAAAGTATTGGCAGGTTTTTTTTTGTTTTTTTTTTTTTGATAAAGGGTCAAACTGTATGTATTTTTAGCTTTGCAAGTGATCAGGTCCCTGCCTTAACTTGTTAATCCTCAAGTCTGTGGCTGATGGGCAGAAACAGCCACAGGCCTTAAGTAAGGGGAATGGGTGTGGCCGCGTCTGGCCTGCAGGCTCTAGCTTGCTAAGCCCTGGTTTAGCACCTCTGTGGTTAGTTTACCTGACTACCAGATTGGAGCTAAGTGCCCGCCCATCATCTCCTGGGAAAACCACTTTACAAACAAGGGATTATCATCTGATTTAAGCTCTAAAACAGTCAAATGTTTGCAGCATTCAGACTTTTTCTATAGAATTTACTTGTAAAGTCAGTATAACTCAGAAAACTGAAAAGAAAAAGCTCGCCCTTTTCCCCTACTGAGTCCACGTAGCTTCTGATCTGTAAGTGTTTTTATTTCTTCCTTGCTTGTACGCGTGGTGCTTGGACATCAGTGGTGTGCCTGCACTTTTTAAGGTCTCAGACTTATCCCCACTATTTCACAGACTCAGTTCTGATTCTTCTCCAGTGCTTGCTTGCTTTCATTATTGGAGTCCAGCACTTGGGGACTTGCCATACTGAAGAAAGATTTTAATTGCATAGGACAAATCTCAGAACAACTCAGTATACCCAGGCTGGTTTATTCTCTCGCTCCTCTGTGCACACCATTTTTAAAAACTCATGTTTGATTCCCTTTGTAGTTGGCTGCTGAACAGTTCAAGAAAACAAGTCTCCATGTGGCTAAGAGTGTTTTGAACAACAGACATATAGTGAAGATGCTGGAAAAATACCTTAAGGTTTGTGCTTCAGAGTCCAGTAGATGGGAAAAGCTTTGGAAATGGAGGATGAACTAATTCTCCGGGTTTGGAATTCTATCCAAAGTGCAGTATTTAGCATTTCTGAGTCTTTTGAAGAATTGAGAGATGTTGGAATTTATCAGGCTTGGGGATTCCACAATTGTGCATTCCCTGTGACTGACTGCTTGCCTGGGAGCTCTGGGAAATGGTCCTGATTAATCTGTGCAATGGTGCTGACTATCACCATGAGAAAACCAGACTGTCTCTCCTTAAAATAGCAGCCCAAATGATGATGAAATGCTTACAACAAAACAAAAACCAAAGTAGATGATAATTCTCCATGTAGATGCTAAAACATGTTTTTGCTGGCAGAGACAACCAACAGTAAGATGGGGAACAAGGGAGAGGGAAGGGCTGGTGGTGCCATAGTATCAGGAGCAGAGTAATCAAAAAAAAAACCCAAGGAGGATACCCTGGAGAGGAGTCTCTTTGGAAGAGTCTCTGGTTCCTCCTTTGGAAGCCTGTTTTGCTAACTGCTCAGACCCATGACTTCAACATTTGGGGCTGGCAGTTAAGATTCAGCATAACCTGACTAGGACGTGTTTGCCCTCCTCTCAGTTATTAATTGCTTCAGTATTTGAAGATTCATTTCATCCGTAAAGGGATAGAATTTAAATAATCAGTGTAAGAACCATGACTGATCAGTGTTTTACCTTGTGGCTTAGACAAACTTAAAAGTTTCTGGAGTCAGGTGTTTACTCAAGCTTCTAAATACTTGATTTTGTTTTGGCCCTACCTCATAGCTTGTGGAATCTCCGTTCCCTGACCAGGGACTGAATCCAGGCTGTGGCAGTGAAAGCTCAGAATCCTAAGCATGAGGCCACCAGGGAACTCCCTACACACCATTATTTTTTTGGTATGTGGGATCTTAGTTTTCCCAACCAGGGATCGAACGCACATCCCCTGTAGTGGAAGCTGGGAGTCTTAATCACTGGACTGCCAGGAAAGTCCTAAACACTGTATTTTAAAACACTTTCTGATTACTGTTTAGTAATTCTCATTTTCTTCACTGTAAAATGGGGGTGACCTTCATGCTAGGGCTGTGTGCTTAAATGAAACTTTATAAAGAGCCTTGGGACTTTTCCTGGTGGTCCAGTGGTGAAGAATTTGCCTTCCAATGCAAGGGATGCTAGTTTGATCCCAGGTCAGAGAACTAAGATCCTACATACCATGTGGCCAAAAAATCAAAATACAAAAGAGAAGTAGTATTGTATTAGATTCAATAAAGACTTTAAAAATGGTCCACATTAACAAAAAAAAAAAAAAGCCTGAACTTCCTGTTAAAATGAGGTTTATGGGTTTTGGGGTTTTTTTTTTAATTGGGTTAAGAATACCTATGACTTTTTAAACCTTTCCTCATCATTATATGCTTGAATAACAAGTGCAAAATAGTACTCGTGAAGCTTTTCTGAGATGTCTTTTCTGAGCACATGTAGGATGGACTCACTTGATGTGATTTAAAATGTTTCTCTTGTTGACTCTGCCCATCATGAAAACATGAACTCCCAGCAGCCTGAGCCTCAGTCTCTCATTTGGACAGTTGTTTAGACCGCACTAACCTGGGTTTCCTCTTGTTGGCCAGGGTGAAGACCCTTTCACCAGTGAAGCTGGTGATGCAGAAATAGAAGGAGATGAGCATTTAGGAGGTGAGGATAAGGAAGAAACCCCTGAGGAGGTGGCAGCCCAGATCTTGGCTGAGGTGGTAACGGCAACAGTGAGTGCAGTAGATGGGGAGGAAGCTCCTGCTCCAGAAAGTGGGGAGATGCCAGCTGAACAGGACAGCCCCGCAGACACAGCTGAGGCCACCAGTGGTCCCCACCCCGAAGCAGAGACTCTGTGCAGAGTGGCACCCGGGAAGGGCAGCACTGAAACAGAAGCTGGAGGTGAAGCTGCTGAGGCTGGAGTCGAAGTGGAAGCCGTGGCAGCAGAGTCAGAAAGCACCTTGACAGTCGCAGCTGCCGCAGAAGCCACAGTGGGACAGACTGATGCAGAGTCCAAAGATGCTGTTCCCACAGAGTGATCCTTTCCCTGTTTCAAGGGATGTTAGATAATGCATTATTCTCTCTCCTTTGGTTTGTAAGTAGTACTAGGGTATGTGATACTGGAATATTATTTTGGCAAAGAGACACAGCCATTTCCTTCAGAAAAGTGTACCTCACAGGCTTGTCTCACAGTCGTCACAAGGCTTTCTGCCTTGGTGTGAAGGCTGCAAAAGTCGTACATTCCCCCAAGTGGCTGTGACATCTCTCTTTATTTACATGGTAGTTGGAATAATAAAAGTTGGATAATTAGACTTTGATGATACTTTGCTTGTTAAATACAGCCACTGGCTGAATGCACCCCTTTTTATTATTTTTTGGTCGGGAGCAGTTCAATACTAGGATGTATCTTGCTTTATAAAGCTTTTACTGTTTTTGTTAAAGTTTCGAGAATTTCCTTTGGCTTCGGTTTTTGATCTCTGCTTTTGTGGTACACTGTGGTGTGTGATCCTCCTTCACAAGAGGTAGCAGAATCTTGGTAACGTGATTTGATTCTGTCACATCAGTGAATTCTCAAAGTCCTGAAGAATCTTACACGTGAACCATTGGAAGCACACCTACTTGGCCTCAAGAATGAGGATATTTTGCCTGGGGCATTGTTTCCCAACCTTTAGTCCTTGGTGAATCACCTTTGCAATGTTTTACCTCATTTGTGACCCACCTCTGCATTACTCCAGGGTTTCTTGTTTTTCTTTAAATTGAGTTACTTTTACTTAAATATATTTAAAAAGAAAATTTGATGTCTTGTGAATGGAAAATCAATATAAATTGCCATAGAGATACCTATCTGTGGAAAATGAATAAACATTTTATTTTAGATAAATATTCCTTTGGAAGTTTCTGAATCTGTAAGAAAGAAAAGCTAGCATGTGTTGAAGGTTAGTAAGCAACAGTTACACTTCCATGTAATCAAAAGAACTGGAAGATAACCACCCTTTTGAAATGGTACTGCTGGGTCTGTTTTCCTGTAAGCTTTTGAGCTGTGACACTTAAGAAGGCACTGGCCAGTGGGACGTTATAGAAAAGAGAGCACCTGTTGTATACCAGGTGCTGATTCATGACAAAACTTAGGTGTGTGCACTGTTCTCTCAAGGAGCCTTATTGGAGACGTGAGATGGGTATTTATGGAGAAGTCAAATGGTAGAACTAAGAACAAATAAACTGCTTAGTAAGCGAGAAACAGTGCCTCTGAATCTTTTCTGCTCATCATTCCTTAATACTGCATTTGTTTTGTTCAGTCACTAAGTTGTATCCGACTTTCCAACCCTGTGGACTGCAGCATGCCAGGCTCCCATGTCCATCTCCCAGAGTTTGCTTAGATTCATGTCCATTGAATCGGCAGTGTTATCTAACCATCTCATTCTCTTCCAGCCCCTGCTTCTGCCTTCAGTCTTTCCAGGATCAGGGTCTTATCCAGTGAGTCAGCTCTTTGCATCAGGTGGCCAAAGTATCGGAGCTTCAGCATCAGTTCTTCCAAGGAACTTTCAGGGTTGATTTCCTTTAGGATTGACTGGTTTGATATTGCTGTCCAAGGGTCTCCAAGAGTCTTCTTCAACACCACAATTTGAAAGAATCAGTTCTTGGGTGTTCAGCCTTGTTTATGGTCCAGCTCACATCTGTATAGGACTACTGGAAAACCCATAGCTTTGACTATATGGACCTTTGTTGGCAAAGTGATGTCTCTGCTTTTTAATACACTAGGTTTGTCATAGATTTCCTTCCATGGAGCAAGCGCCTTTTAATTTCATGGCTGCAGTCACTGTCCACAGTGATTTTGGAGCCCAAGAAAATAAAACTTGTCACTGTTTACATTTTCTCCCCATCTTATTTGCCTTGAACTGATGGGCCTAGATGCCATGATACTCATGTTTTTAACATTGAGTTTTAAGCCAGCTTTTTCATTTTCTTTCACCCTTACCAAGAGACTAGCTCCTCTTCACTTTGTGCCATTAGAGTGGTATCATCTGCATATCTGAGGTTGCTGATATTTCTCCTGGCAATCTTGATTCCAGCTTGAGCCTGGCATTTCCCATGATGTACACTGCATATAAGTTAAATAATCAGGGTGACAATACACAACCTTGTCATACTCCTTTCCCAATTCAGAACCAGTCAGTTGTTCATGTCTGGTTCTAACTCATTTCTTGACCTGCATACAGTTTTCTTAGGAGACAGATAAGGTGATCTGGCATTCCCATCTCTAGGAGTTTTCCATAGTTTGCTGTAATCCACAAGGCTTTAATGTTGTTCATGAAGCAGAAGTAGATGTTTTTCTGGAATTCCCTTGCTTTCCCTATGATCCAACAAAGGTTGGCAATTTGGTCTCTGATTCCTAGGCCATTTCTGAATCCAGCTTGTACACCTGGAAGTTCTCAGTTCCAGAAGCCTGGAACGTACTGCTGAGGCCTAGCTTGAAGGATTTTGAGCATAACCTTACTAGCATGTGAAATGAGCACAATTGTACGGTAGTCTGAACATTTCTTTGGCACAGCTCTTTAAGATTGGAATGAAAACTGACCTCTTCCAGTCCTGTGGCCACTGTTGAGTTTTCCACATTTGCTGACTAATACTGCATAGACGTGGCTTAGTCACAGGTTATGCATGCCCGCTGAAGCTTGTTCTCTTGAGGCAAAAGTGTCAGAATAACAAAACTATGAAACTAGGTTTTTATGGCCATGCCCTGTGACTTGGGGGATCTTAGTTCTGCAGTCACCGGTGCCCTCTGCAGTGAAAGCATGGCATCCTAACCGCTGAACTGCCAAGGAATTCCCTTGGTTTTCTTGTAAAATTAATACAAGGCCTGCCATTGAATCTGAATTTCTATTAAGTTCTTTTACCCCCACCCTTACCACCTACCCCCAGTATGAAATGACATGGTTCATTTTATTCCTAAATTTAGGTTTAAATCAGGCCCTCATTCCCCAAGATGGGGAGTCATTACTTGGTTGCACAAAAGGATGTCCTAATATGCCTGAGATGACAGGAATAAGTTGCAGGCTCACTCACTGGAAACGAATATTTATTAGTTCTATCTTATCTGTAGGGGAGAAACCTGAGAGGGAAGTTAAGTAACTTCTAAGGCCCCACATTAAAGGTGTGGGAATACCGTGACGTCCCTGGTGGCTCAGTGATAAGGGATCCACCTACCATCCGTGGTGCAGGAAGATCCCAATGCCTCGGAGCAACTAAGCTTCTGTGACACATCTATTGAGGAGCCACAACTAACTGAAGCCCGCAAACCCTAGAGCCTGTGCTCCACAACAGAAGAAGCCACCACAGTGAGAAGCCCACACGTCACAACTAGATAAAAGTTCGTGCAGCAACGAGGACCCAGCACAGCCAAAAATTTTAAAAGTTAGTTAAAAAAAATCCACCTTCCATGCATGGGACACGGGTTCAGTCCCTAGTGGGGGAACTAAGATCCCACATGCCATGCAGCAATCAAGCCTGAGTGCTTCGGGGCCCACCCATGAGCCACAGCTAGAGAATCTGCACCACAACGAAGATCCCACTACCCACAACTAAGACCCAGTGCAGCCAAAAAAAAAAAAAAAAAGATGTGGGACTCTGAAATACTGAGATCAATACACAGATCTGTTTGTGACTTCCCTGGTGGTTGAGTGGCTAAGACTCCGAGCTCCCAGTGCAGGAGGCCCAAGTTCAGTTCCTGGTCAGGCAGGGAACTAGATCCCACGTGCCACAAACTAACAGTTTGCATGCTGCAACTAAACAACAACAACAACAAAACAGGTTTAGAGAATGTATTCTCTGCTGCTGCTGCTGCTACGTGGCTTCAGTTGTGTCTGACTCTGTGCGACCCCATAGTTGGCTGGCAGCAAAAAAATAAGAATGTCAACCTATTAACAGTTTCAGCTTTAGGTAATACTGTGGGTCTGTGTGATCTAATTGGGTTTTTATGAAATTACTACAGTTGCTAAAGAGGAAAAAAATACAGTGTATAGGGGACTTCCCTGGTGGCTCAGATGGTAAAGCATCTGTCTACAATGCGGGATACCCGGGTTCAGTCCCTGGATTGGGAAGATCCCCTGGAGAAGGAAATGGCAATCCACTCCAGTACTATTGCCTGGAAAATCCCATGGACAGAGGAGCCTGGTAGGCTACAGTCCATGGGGTCGCAAAGAGTCGGACACGACTGAGCGACTTCACTCACTCACTCACAGTTGCTAAAGAGGAAAAAATACAGTGTAATAACCAAAGTGCTCATTCAAGAGTACATAATCAGTATTTGTAAATCTTCTCTTAGATTTTGGACCATAAAGAAATCACGTCTACTGCTGAAAGTGATCCTGGCTCACCAGAAAGGAGGCCAGGAGTGATTAGACAGGCACCTCCGAGTTCGAGCAGAATTTTAGAACAAAGTAGAAGAGTCTTTTAGAACTGGGCCACTTCCTATATCTTGTACCGGGACACTGAGGCCTGTGAGGTTTAGCTGGTTTTCTGTAATCAGACTTAAGAGTCTATATACTTCCTCTCAAAATGCCATCTGGTTGAGTGTATACTTTACATGTATTTGAAAGAAACTGGAATTCAGTTTGGGGGATAACATAATGTGGTGGGATAGGGAGCAATTTGTCTATTCTCACAGGGCTGGTATCAAAATTGAGATATGGGGACCTGCCTGGTGGTCCAGTGGCTAAGACTCTGCACTCCCAAAGTAGAGGACCAGGGTTCGTTCCCTAGTCAGGGAACTAGATCCCACATGCCTGAACTATTAATATGTGTTTACATGCTGCAGTAAAGATCCTGCCTGCCACAACTAAGACCCAGTGCAGCCAAATAAATAAGTATTTTTTTTAAATTGTGTAATAAATACTTGGCACTATTGAAAAAAAGTGGTTTCTAAGTCTCCCCCCCCCCACCAAGAGGTAAAATTCATGTGACAAAATGGGCTGTTAACCATTTTAAAGCTGATAGTGCAGTGGCATTTAGCACACTCACAAAGTTGTGCAAACATCACTTGTAACTGGTTCTAAGACATTTCTCTCACCCTTCAAGGAAACTCCTTATCCACCAGTTGTTTCTCCCCACTCCTCCTCCCTAGTCTCCTGACAACCACTCATCTGCTTCCTGTCTCGGCATTTGTCAATTCTGGTTGGCTTCTTAAGTAAGCATTCATGTTTTTGAGGTTCCTCCATGTTGCAGCCAGTATCAGTAGTAGTTCATTCCTTTATATGGCTGAGTATCCCATTGTAAGGACACGCCACATTTATTTATCCAGTTGTAGTATATACATACGGTGGGATATTCAGTCATATAAGGGAATGAAGTATTCATTTATTCAGCTGGCTTTCCAGGTGGCCAGAATCCGCCTGACAATGCAGGACACGCAAGTTCAATCCCTGGGTCAGGAAGATGCCTGGAGGAGGAAACAGCAACCCACTCCAGTATTCTTGCCTGGACAATTACATGGACAGAGAAGCTTAGGGTTGCAAAGAGCGGGACAGGACTGAGAGACTGAGTACGCACACTGCATGTCATGTGGGATCTTAGTTACCTAATGAGGGGTTAAACCCATGCCCCCTGCATTGGAAGCATGGAGTCTTAACCACTGGACTGCCAGGGAAATCCACTGAGTACCTTTTCTGAGGGAGGGGGCTTTGCAGGGTCTTTGTTGGTGAAACTGGGTGGGGCTTTCTTGAGTTGTGGAGCACAGGATCTAGAGCACACAGGCTCAGCAGCTGAGGCACATGGGTTTCTCTCTAGTTGTGATGTGCACATGTGGGATCTTAGTTCACCTCCAGGGATAGAACCTGAGTCCCCTGCACTAGAAGGCTGATTCTTAACCACTGGACTACCAGGGAAGTCTCTGAGTACCTATTTTCAATTTTCCAGGGTATATGCCTAGCACAGAAATTACTGTTATCATATAGTGATTCTTCGGAGAAGGCAACGGCATCCCACTCCAGTACTCTTGCCTTGAAAATCCTATGGACGGAGGAGCCTGGTGGGCTGTAGTCCATGGGGTCACTAGAGTCGGACACGACTGAGCGACTTCACTTTCACCTTTCACTTTCATGCACTGGGGAAGGAAATGGCAACCCACTCCAGTGTTCTTGCTTGGAGAATCACAGTGATGGGGAAGCCTGGTGGGCTGCCGTCTCTGGGGTCACACAGAGTCGGACATGACTGAAGTGACTTAGTAGTAGTAGTAGTATGGTAATTCTGTTTAAAAATTTGAGGACCCACCAAATTTTTTCTTAGCAGCTGTACCATTTCCCATTCCAATCAGCAGTTTGCAAGGGTTCCACTTTATCTACATCCTTCAGTTCAGTTCAGTTGCTCAGTCATGTCTGACTCTTTGTGACCCCATGGACTGCAAGTATGCCAGGATTCCACGTCCATCACCAACTCTTGGAGTTTACACAAACTCATGTCCATTGAGTCAGTGATGCCATCCAAACATCTCATCCTCTGCCATCCTTCTCCTCCCACCTTCAATCTTTCCCAGCATCAGGGTCTTTTCAAATGAGTCAGTTCTTTGCATCAGGTGGCCAAAGTATTGATTGGAGATTCAGCTTCAGCATCAGTCCCTCCAATGAATATACAGGGATGATTTCCTTTAGGATTGACTGGTTGGATCTCCTTACAGTCCAAGGGACTCTCAAGAGTCTTCTCCGACACCACAGTTCAAAAGCATCAATTCTTCAGCGCTCAACATTCTTTATAGTCCAACTCTCACATCCATACATGACCACTGGAAAAACTATGGCTTTTGAAGTGGTATCTGTCTCACTGTGAGGTGGTGGTGGTTGTTTTTTTTTGACAACACTGTATGGCATGTGGGATCTTAGTTCCCTGACCAGGGATTGAACCTGGGCCCATGGCAGTGAAAGCATGGTGTTCTAATCACTGGACTGCCAGGGAACTCTTTTACTGTGGTTTTGACCTACATTTTCCTGTGATGTTGGGCACCCTTCCATGGGTTTTTGGTCCAGTCCAATTTATCTTTTTTTATCTGTTGCTTGTCCTTTGGGTGTGATAGTAAGAAATCATTGCCAATTCCAAGGCTGTGAAGATTTACCCCTATGTTTTCTTCTAAGAGTTTTATGGTTTTAGCTCTTACATTTAAGTCTGTGATCTATTTTGAGTTAATTTTTGTATATGGTAGGTAGTCCTGCTGCTGCTACTGCTAAGTCACTTCAGTCATGGCCGACTCTGTGCAACCCCATGGACGGCAGCCCACCAGGCTCCCCCGTCCCTGGGATTCTCCAGGCAAGAACACTGGAGTGGGTTGCCATTTCCTTCTCCAGTGCATGAAAGTGAAAAGTGAAAGTGAAGTCGCTCAGTCGTGTCCGATTCCTAGCGCCACCATGGACCGTAGCCTCCCAGGCTCCTACGTCCATGAGATTTTCCAGGCAAGAGTACTGGAGTGGGTTGCCATTGCCTTCTCCAGGAGGTAGTCCTACCATACACAAAAATTCTATTCCATGTGATATCGTTTTCTCAGCACCATTTGTTAAAGAGACCATCTTTCCCCATTGAATGATTTTGGACACAGTTGTCAAAAATCAGCTGACCATAGCTTCATGGATTGATTTCTGTACTCTGTATTTTTTTGCTCTTTATATCTATAAATCTTAGATTTACTATAAATCTACTTAGATTTATAGTAAGATTTGGAATTAGGAAGTGCGAATCTTCCAATTTTCTTCCCCTTTTTCAAGATTGTTTTGGTTATTCTGCATGTGAAGTCACTTCAGTCATATACAAATCTTTGAGACCCTATGAATCATGGCCTGCCAGGCTCCTCTGTACATGAGATTCTCCAGGAAAGAATAGTGGAGTCAATTGCCATGCCATCTTCCAGGGGGTCTTCTCGACCCATGGATTGAACCTGCTTCTCTTACACATTCTCACCGGCAGGTAGGTTCTTTATTACTAGCACCACCTGGGAAGTCCTTTGGTTATTCTAGGTCCCTTGAATTTTCATACTAACTTTAGGGTTATCTAGAGACTGGGACGGAGAAGGCAATGGCACCCCACTCCAGTACTCTTGCCTGGAAAATCCCATGGACAGAGGAGCCTGGTGGGCTGCAGTCCATGGGGTCGCTAAGAGTCGGGCACGACTGAGCTTCACTTTCACTTCTCACTTTCATGCATTGGAGAAGGAAATAGCAACCCACTCCAGTGTTCTTGCCTGGAGAATCCCAGGGACAGAGGAGCCTAGTGGGCTGCCGTCTCAATGAGGTCGCACAGAGTCGGACATGTCTGAAGCGACTTAGCGGGGAAACAGTGTCAGACTTTATTTTGGGGGGCTCCAAAATCACTGCAGATGGTGACTGCAGCCATGAAATTAAAAGACGCTTACTCCTTGGCAGAAAAGTTATGACCAACCTAGACAGCATATTGAAAAGCAGAGACATTACTTTGCCGACTAAGGTCCCTCTAGTCAAAGCTATGGTTTTTCCTGTGGTCACGTATGGATGTGAGAGTTGGACTGTGAAGAAGGCTGAGCAACGAAGAATCGATGCTTTTGAACTGTGGTGTTGGAGAAGACTCTTGAGAGTCCCTTGGACTGCAAGGAGATCCCACCAGTCCATTCTGAAGGAGATCAGCCCTGGGATTCCTTTGGAAGGAATGATGCTGAAGCTGAAACTCCAGTACTTTAGCCACCTCATGCGAAGAGTTGACTCATTGGAAAAGACTGTGATGCTGGGAGGGATTGGGGGCAGGAGGAGAAGGGGACGATCGAGGATGAGATGGCTGGATGGCATCACTGCNGGGGGCTCCAAAATCACTGCAGATGGTGACTGCAGCCATGAAATTAAAAGACGCTTACTCCTTGGCAGAAAAGTTATGACCAACCTAGACAGCATATTGAAAAGCAGAGACATTACTTTGCCGACTAAGGTCCCTCTAGTCAAAGCTATGGTTTTTCCTGTGGTCACGTATGGATGTGAGAGTTGGACTGTGAAGAAGGCTGAGCAACGAAGAATCGATGCTTTTGAACTGTGGTGTTGGAGAAGACTCTTGAGAGTCCCTTGGACTGCAAGGAGATCCCACCAGTCCATTCTGAAGGAGATCAGCCCTGGGATTCCTTTGGAAGGAATGATGCTGAAGCTGAAACTCCAGTACTTTAGCCACCTCATGCGAAGAGTTGACTCATTGGAAAAGACTGTGATGCTGGGAGGGATTGGGGGCAGGAGGAGAAGGGGACGATCGAGGATGAGATGGCTGGATGGCATCACTGCCTCGATGGACGTGAGTCTGAGTGAATTCTGGGAGTTGGTGATGGACAGGGAGGCCTGGCGTGCTGCAATTCATGGGGTCGCAAAGTCGGACAGGACACAACTGAGCGATTGAACTGAACTGATACCTCAGAAATTGGTTACCGACCCCATTCTCTTCATCCCTTCCCGATCACCCTGTCAAGTAACCAGTAGTAATTACCTGCTTGTTTTTTATAGTTCTGCTTGTTTTTTATAGTCCCCACACTCCACTGGTTCTTGCCCAGAACACATCCAATTCAAGGAAAGCAGAAGCAGCAGTCCTCCTATCTCCACAGGACTTTGTGATGCTGGATCTCAGGTTCAGAGCTCCTCAGGTGACAGGAAGTTGTATAATTTCCCTAAAAATCTCCACATATTTTTATGTTTTAGAAATCAGCATAGAAATGGAATCATCACATATGCGTTGCTTCTTTGGTTTTCCTGAGTTTCATCTGTGCTATTGTGTGTGGCAGTGATTTGTTCACTGTCATTATACTACATTCTACCAGGCAGACATTTGGGTTGTTTTCAATGTGGGCTCTTAGGACTATGCTGAACTTTCTTAAGTATGTCACTGAGAGTTTCCGTGGATTGGAATTAGTGGGCCATGGAGTGTACAGAGCTTCAACTTCACCAAACAAGGCTAAATGTATTCTAAAATGATAGAACCAAGCAATGAGCAGTATATTAAAGAGCTCCTACTATCATTCCTTCTTTGACGTCCAGACTCCTTCCTCTTGAGTACTTTTATCCCATGTGTAATACTTGCATTTTCTTTCTTGAAACTTAAAGAAAAAAAAATGACTTTTCAAAATTGCAATTGTATGATTCTTCACACTAGGTCTTCTAGCACTCTCATTATTTTAAGTGTTATAGTGAATGCTATTTGTAAATACTTTGAAACTAAGCAAAAACAGCAAATAAACATGAACAAAGTAGCAGAAACCAAAATGACCCTTAGAGCCACCTTGTACCTATTTGTGGCTGACAGAATTATAGTGCTTTATTCTGAAACTTATTTTTGTTCTTAGCTAGCTTTTGAGTTAAAAAATTGGCAAACATAATGGTTGATAAGTGTGTCATTATACGTTTGTCAAAACCCATAAGATGCACAACACAAAAAGTGAATTCTAAAGCAAACTATGAACTTTAGTTAATAATGTGTCACTATTGGCCCATCGACTCTAACCAGTGTACCACATTCTGCAAGATGGGGAAAGTGAGAGGTGTAAGGGAACTCTGTACTTTCTGCTGCTGCTGCTAAGTCACTTCAGTCGTGTCCGACTCTGTTTGACCCCATAGACAGCAGCCCACTAAGCTCCCCCGTCCCTGGGATTCTCCAGGCAAGAACACTGGAGGGGGTTGCCACTGCATGAAAGTGAGAAGTGAAAGTGAAGCCACTCAGACCTGTCCGACCCTCAACGACCCCATGGACTGCAGCCTTCCAGGCTCCTCTGTCCATAGGATTTTCCAGGCAAGAGTACTGGAGTGGGGTGCCATTGCCTTCTCCGTCTGTACTTTCTACTCAATGTTAAATCTAAAAC
Organism: Neotragus moschatus; assembly: GCA_006410615.1. Lineage (NCBI taxonomy): Eukaryota > Metazoa > Chordata > Mammalia > Artiodactyla > Bovidae > Neotragus > Neotragus moschatus. Next base: position 58,825 of record SJYA01004770.1, read on the forward strand.
TGCTTTCCCAAAACTATTAATTAAACAAACAAACAAACTGTAAGCAGAATAGCTTCTGTATAATGGTAAAGAAATTTCCATTTCTCTAAACTTGAGGTTCAAGAGCAGAGATCAGCAAATGTATGGGACAAATCTAGACTGCTGTCTGTTTTTCCAAGGCCTTCCAGCAAAGAATGGTTTTCATATTTTTTCAACCGTTGGGCGAAAAAAAAAAAAGAACAACATTTTGTGACTTTTGAAATTTACATGAAATTCTCATTTTAGTATCCATAAAGTTTTACTGGAACACAGTGTAACAAATGAGTGTAAATTATGGATGCTTTTGTACTACAATGGCAGAGCTACAAAGACTGATTATGTTACAGAGATTGCATGGCCCACAAACCCTAAATATTGGCTACCTGGCTCTTCATAGAAAACAATTATTGGGAGTACCCTGGCAGTCCAGTGGTTGGGATTCTGTCCTTTCATTAGGGTTTAGGAGGGGCACAAGTTTGATTCCTGGTAGGGGTCCCACAAAGTGCATTAGGCGAGCAAAAAAACAAAAAACCCAACAACAAAGAGTTAATTCCTGGGTTAGAGAACGCACCCTTCATGGAGTCATGAGATCTGAGTTCTAACGTGTGTAAACGTGTGATCTTGGGTGAGACATTGCTCTCCTACAAGATTTTTGGACAAAGCTTTTGGGACTGCTTTCACAGCTTGTAAATTCTCTTCAGATTGGATTTGACTTCCAGTCATAGCCAAAAGCCCTGTAGTAAAGCCCAGTAAATCAAGCTAGATATTATGGTTTTGTCTAAAATGAAGTGTAACAAAAGACTTTGTTATGTGACTTGCAAACTGGCAGTTCCAAATGCTTCCCAAAACATGTTTACAGCAACAACAATAAATTAAATAGATAATGCAACTAGGCTACTATGGGGAAGATGAGCTTTAAATGGATATACTCTGTTTCGTCTTTTTTTTTTTTCTTAAAAAAGTTTGTTACTCCATATTCACTTATCCCTGTGTACTTTCCTATTCTTTTTCCATTTCTCATCAGCTTCTGCAAATTGCCAGGTATGTGACATTAGGAGCCAGAGATATTCAAAAATTTCAATATTCTGTAATACAGTACTAGAATAAACCTTATTAATGAACTTGTTACATTTACCTCCTTTGTTGCTGATATTTAATAGTTTGTTACTTCATGCTTTGTTAAAATAAAGGGCAAAAGTTAAGTCTTTACTTTGCCCAGGACCTATCATTAATTTACAACTGACCTTAGTGAAGAGTGAGCAAACCCCACCAGTCAGGTCAGTTGCTCAGTCATGTCCGATTTTTTGCGATAAAGAATCGGAGCTTGCTCAAACTCATGTCCATCGAGTCAATGATGCCATTCAACCACAACTCATCCTCTGTTGTCCCCTTCTCCAGCCTTCAGTCTTTCCCAGAATCAGTCTTTTCCAATGAGTCAGTTCTTTGCATCAGGTGGCCAAAGTATTAGAGACTCAGCTTGAGCATCCATCCTTTCAATGAATATTCAGTACTGATTTCCTTTAGGATGGACTGGTTGGACTTCTTGCAGTCCAAGGGACTTTCAAGAGTCTTCTCCAACACCATAGTTCAAAAGCATTAATTCTTCAGTGCTCAGCTTTCTTTATAGTCCAACTCTCACATCCATACATGACTACTGGAAAAACCATAGCCTTGACTTGATGGACCTTTGTTGGCAAAGTAATGTCTCTGCTTTTTAATATACTATCTAGGTTGGACTTCCCTGGTGGCTCAGATAGTAAAGCGTCTGCCTACAATGCGGGAGACCTGGGTTCAATCCTTGGGTCGGGAATATCTCCTGGAGAAGGAAATGGCAACCGACTCCAATATTCTTACCTGGAAAATCCCATGGACAGAAGAGCCTGGTAGGCTACAGTCCAAGGGGTTGCAAAGAGTTGCACACGACTGAGCGTCTTCACTTTCACTTTCAGGTTGGTCATAGCTTTTCTTCCAAGGAACAAGCATCTTTTAATTTCATGGCTACAGTCACCATCTGCAGTGATTTTAGAGCCTGAGAAAATAAAGTCTGTCACTGTTTCCATTGATTTCCCATCTATTCAATTCAGTTCACTCGCTCAGACGTGTCCGACTCTTTGCAACCCCACGAATCACAGCACACCAGGCCTCCCTGTCCATCACCAACTCCCTGAGTTCACTCAGACTCACGTCCATCGAGTCAGTAGCCATGAAGTAACGGGACCGGATACCATGATCTTAGCTTTTTAAATGTTGAGTTTTAAGGCAGCTTTTTCCCTCGCCTNAGCACACCAGGCCTCCCTGTCCATCACCAACTCCCTGAGTTCACTCAGACTCACGTCCATCGAGTCAGTAGCCATGAAGTAACGGGACCGGATACCATGATCTTAGCTTTTTAAATGTTGAGTTTTAAGGCAGCTTTTTCCCTCGCCTCTTTCACTTTCATCAAGAGGCTCTTCAGTTCCTCTTCACTTTATGCCATAAAGGTGTTATCACCTACGTATCTAAGGTTATTGATATTTCTGCTGGCAATCTTTATTCCAGCTTGTGCTTCATCCAGCCCAGCATTCCACATGATGTACTCTGCACATAAGTTAAATAAGTACGGTGACAACATATAGCCTTGACGTACTCCTTTCCCAATTGGGAACCAGTCTGTTGTTCCATGTCTGGTTCTAATTGTTGCTTCTTGACCTGCATACGGGTTTCTCAGGGGAGCAAACCCCATAAGAGAGACAAAACTATTTGACTGCTATCCTAGTGTATCAATATGTTCTGAAAAAAGGGGACATCAGGCATATTTTTAAAATTCCCTAGACTTTTTAGAAGAACTGAGTTTGCTATTTTTAAAAGATGGGACTTAAAATGCTAGAAGAGTGATAATAAGAGCAAAAAGGGAAAAGAGGTTATGGCTCTCCATTTGAAAATTTTTAGGATTACCACGTTAAACTGTAAGCAACCTAAACCTAATCTCTTCGTTTTAGGGAGCTGGCTTGTGGTTTGGATTTTAAGAATGAGAAGGAGGTCAGCTGGGGGTCAACTGCAGGGAGAGCACCCTAGGCACAGAATCTGATACCTTCCAGTCCTTAGATCCCAGTGGCTGGTGAGCCAGCCAAGAAAGATGCCACCGCAGCCTTGCTAACAGTCTCCTTTCCCACCTGCCTTCCCTC
>SJYA01004772.1:8027-30322 GCA_006410615.1 Neotragus moschatus
TTGAATGGCTACCTGGTTTCAGGACGGTCCACCTGGCTCTGACATGAGTTTCCCTTGGTACGCAGCTCTGACAGCTGCCTGTGGACTCACACCTGGCCAGGAGGTAGCCTTGGTCCTCCTTTAGGCCACGTGGGCTGCTCTTTCTCCTTTCAATTCTCCAGACTCAGGGAGAGGCTTTGGATTCTCCGATGAAATGGATCAGACCTCAGTTTTCAGAGGTGGCCACCCATGTGGTCATGATTGGTGTGTGCACCTCTCATCAAAGCTCTAAACTCCTGTCATTCCCTCTTGCAGACCAGCAGCGGAAGAAACATTCACTCTTGAGAAGATCCATAGAATCTCTGGAGGGAGTTACTAATTCTTGTTCACTAAGGCAGGACAAGTTTTCCCTGTAGCTCAAATGGTAAAGAGTCTGCCTGCAGCGTAGGAGACATGGGTTCAATCCCTGGGTTGGGATGATCCTCTGGAGAAAGGAATGGCAATCTACTCTAGTATTCTTGCCTGGAGAATCCTAAGAAGAGAGGAGCCTGGTGAGCTATAGTCCATGGGGTCCCAAAGAGTTGGACATGACTGAGTGACTAACACTACTACTACTAAGGGAAGAAATGGAGTTGGAATATTCTAGAACAGACCAGCTCTGCCTATGGGTTGCAGGTGCAGAGTAGAGGGTGGTGTCTGAATGCTGCTTTTTGCTTTCCCTGAGTTACAGCTTCAGAGAATCCCAGAGTGTGGGTCTCCATGGAAAGATATATGCGTATCATGTTGAAGCTGCTTGAACCTGTTAATTTTTAATTAAAAAAAAACCTTTATTTTGTATTGGGGTATAGCCAATTAGGGCCTCCCAGGTGGCACCAGTGGTAAAGAAACCACCTGCCAAATGCAGGAGAAATAAGAGATGCAATTTTGATCCTTGGGTCGGGAAGATCCCCTGGCAAAGAAAATGTCAATCCACTCCAGTATTCTTGCCTGGAGAATCCCATGGACAGAGGAGCCTGGTGGGCTCCATAGGGTCATGAAGAGTCAGACACGACTGAAGTGACTTAGCGTGCACACATAGCCAATTAACAGTGTTGTGATAGTTTCAGGTGGACAGCAAAGGGACTAAGCCATGCACACATATATATCCACTCTCCCCCAAACTCGCCTCCCATTTAGGCTGCCACATAACGTTGAACAGAGTTCCATGTGCCATACGGTGGGTTGGTTATCCATGTTAAATATAGCAGTGTGTACAAGTCTACCCCATACTCCCTAACTACCCCTCCCCGCCCAGCAACCATATGTTGAACCTGTTAATTGTACAGAGGAGACAACTTGGGTCCCGACAAGTGGAATGACTTGCCCACACGAACCAGATGCTGACACAGAAAGTTCTGGATCAGCTCCTGGCTCCCGTGTGGTGCCTGAGGTCCCTTTCATTTCCCCAGTGCTTGTCTTCCAATTAAGCCTCTTTGCATGCCTTCTAAATAAATTCTCTTTTTTCTTTTTAATCTCCTTGAGGACGGAAAGACAAAAGAAAGATAACCTAATTTAGGAAACAAGAAAGTAATTCTGAATCCTTTTATGTCCAGGTTTCAAGAAATCCTATAAAACCTTTTCTCCTGCTTTTTTTTAGTTTAAATTTTGATTTAGGGAGAGGAAACAAATGAGCTAAAGAATAGAAGACTTACATATTTTCAAATGCTTTCTCCAACAACCCCCCCCCCCGACCCCATCTTGATTGTCAGGGATGTAACTTCTAAAAGGCCATCAATGTATGTAATGAGTAAATACGGAAACAACAGTGAATTACTCTTTCTATAGGTCCATAGATGTATTCAGAGTGGGATTTAATTTATAGATGGTCATGCCTGAAAGATTCTGGATGCATGATAGAAGACAACAAGAGAAAAGAACTATGCTTATCTTTTAAAAACCCTCAAAACAAAAACTTGATTTGTGCCTGGTTATACACAATCCACTAAAGCCCAAGCGGAAAGGGTCATAAGGGACCTTCTGGTCTGGACTCCTGGTCTGCAGGAGTGCCAGGAGGGACCTCATGCTTAGAATGTAGAGAATGAAGCTCCCCAAGACAATATCCCTCCCTCCATCTCCTGGGCCAACACTTCCTGACTCCAGAAGGCCCGAAAGAAAGGAAGGGGAGGGACTTCCTTGGTGGTGCAGTGGATAGGAATCTGCCTGCCAATGCAGGGGACACAAGTTTGATCCTTGGTCCGGGAAGATTCCACATGCCATGGAGCAACTAAGCCTGCAAGCCACATGCAGTTATTGAGCCACATGCCGAGAGCCTGTGCTTCACAACAAGGGAAGCCACCTCCACGAGAAGCTCAAGCATCGCAACTAGAGAAAGTCTGTGTACAGCAGTGAAGACCCAGTGCAACCCAAAATAAAACAAACCCCCAAATAACAAAGTATAAGAAAAAGAAAGGAAGAGAAATCAAGGTGGGCGAGGGGGAATGGGATGAGAAAGGAGAAAGTTCTATATCATGCCAGCTCCTGGGCTTGGTGTTCCCTGTCTGCCTTGAAATCTGCAGCCCTTCTCAGCAATCCCTCCACTTAACATCTCATTTTCTTCAATCCATCCGCCATGTTGCAGCCGGGGTCTTCATTCTAAAGTCTGTTATTTCCACTGCCTGTGGTTATGGTCCATGTTCTGTTAAGGTCCGTGTTCTGAGCATGACACACAGCCCCCCACAGTCTGGTCCCTGACGTCTCTCCACAGTTCTTTCTCTACAGCACCCACTTGACCCTAAGGCAGCCATCATGAGCCACTGGCCTGTCCCTGAATGGGCCCGACCCCGAAATCTCTGTCAGTATGTAGGGAAACAGCATAAATAACCCCCCCAACTTCCTACAAGAGGTCCACAGATAAGCAATTAGGGCAAGTTCTCTTGTCAGACACGTCCTGTTTTGTCCTCTCAGCAGCTGATTCTTGACACAACTCAAGGAACATGCCCACATCCCTCAGAGAAGAGATGGCATTCCTGTCTTTTTAGCTCTTAGTACAGAGCCCCACCCAGAGGAAGGGTTCAACACAGCTTGGGGGGGACGTGACGAAATTGAGCTTTAATGGCAGATCTGTCCCAGATCATGGTCCCGATGAAGAAGCATGAGCTTGAAGTCAGGGATAATGGATAAACTGACCCCAAATACTACTTAAAGTGTCAACCACTTTTCTCAATTATTTCTGTTGCCTTATTATACTTTGAGGTATGAAAATTGCTCAGTCGTGTCTGATTCCGTGTGACCCCATGGACTGTGGCCCACCAGGCTCCTCTGTCCAGGCGACAATACCAGAGTGGTGGCCATTTCCTTCTCCACTATTATACTTCACAAATGGGACAAAAGAAGCCCAGAGAGGCCAAACACGCTGCTTATGGCCACCCAGCTCTATCCAGGCCGGGCTTGTCCTTGGGGTTGGGAGATATCAGTGAACAGAGTAAAGGTGCCTCACTCCCATGGAGCAACACAGAAAAGGAGCTCTGCCCTTGGGGAGAGAAAGCCGACAATCACCACACACAGAAGGATGTGCAGACAGGTGTGGCTTTCCACGAGGTGGTCCAGGTGGGCTTCCTTGAGGAGGAGTGAGCGTGGACAAGACGCTGCAGGTGTCAGCTGTGGGGTGTCTGCAGGAAGAGCATCCAGCCCTAGGGATGGCTGGGGCGAGAGCCTGAAGGCAGAATCCCGGCTGGGCGGTGGGGTCAAGGTGAGGGGGTCAGCATGGTTGAATTGGACCGAGTGTGGGGATGGGTTGAGAAGACCATCTAAGTGCTTTTGGGGGCGTGATGGCACACGGGGTGAGACATGATGTGATTGAGAGGGTGGGACCGAGGCTGCGAATAAACGTGAAGCCATGGCAGCGCCTCTGACAAAGGAACCCGGTGGTGTCGGTCATGCTCCCGTAGGATCTCCCTGACTGCTGCGTGGAGAAGAGTTTCATCCTTGGTAAATAGGTAGAAACTGGGAGAACTTTGGGGAAGTTACTACAGTAACATGGGCGGAAACTGATGCTACCTGGGACCCCAGGGTCCCAGGAGTAGTGGGAGTCAGGGATCAAGGGAGTGTTATTACTTGAATAACAAAGCTTAAAACTCCGTAACATTCTGCATCACCTCTCCCAACTCTGCCCATAGGATTAATCTTTCTTCGATGATGGTTCCTCCAAAAACCATTTTAAAAAGCAAGTTTTCCTGCATTTCATAATTTCCTTTGGAGAAGGCAATGACACCCCACTCCAGTATTCTTGCCAGGAAAATCCCATGGATGGAGGAGCCTGGTGGGCTGCAGTCCATGGGGTCGTGAAGAGTCTGACACGACTGAGTGACTTCACTTTCACTCTTCACTTCCGTGTATTGGAGAAGGCAATGGCAACCCACTCCAGTGTTCTTGCCTGGAGAATCCCATGGATGGAGGAGCCTGGTGGGCTGCAGTCCATGGGGCCGCACAGAGTCGGACACGACTGAAGCGACTTGGCGGCAGCAGCAGCAGCATGTTCTGTCTCACATTGTTCATCTATTTGACGTTGTCTATGACAGCCTCCTGGAGATTTTCTGTTCCACCTGGAGCACAGACCAAGCTGCATGTAGGACTCCAGAGGAGGCAGAGACCAGGGGGCTGACCATGTGCCCTGAACGCCCAGGCCACCCTCCCTGGCTAGAGACTGACACTCTGGCTGGAGAGTGACAGGGTGAGACTAGGGTGATCACCCAGCCTCTACCTCATGGAGTGTTTGCCATTTCTGGACCTTAATGTCTCCAGCTATAGAGTAAGAACTCAGATTATTTGAGTAGTGATGTTCTTTTGGCTCAAATGTCAATGGATTCAGTGATTAAATTTTCTCTGCAGCACATGTTTTGGTGAGATGTTGGCAGAGGTCTAGTGGTAGGAAATTTTTGTGGGGCATTAGAACTGATCTGTGAGAGTTGGACTGTGAAGAAAGCTGAGCGCCAAAGAATCGATGCTTTTGAACTCTAGTGTTGGAGAAGACTCTTGAGAGTCCCTTGGACTGCAAGGAGATCCAACCAGTCCATCCTAAAGGAGATCAGTTCTGGGTGTTCATTGGAAGGACTGATGCTGAAGCTGAAACTCCAATACTTTGGCCACCTCATGCGAAGAGTTGACTCACTGGAAAAGACCCTGATGCTGGGAGGAATTGGGGGCAGGAGGAGAAAGGAATGACAGAGGATGAGATGGCTGGATGGCATTACTGACTAGATGGACATGAGTTTGAGTGAACTCCAGGAGTTGGTGATGGGCAGGGAGGCCTGGTGTGCTGCGATTCATGGGGTCGCAAAAAGTCGGACACGACTGAGCAACTGAACTGAACTGAGTAGAACTGACTCATTTGAAAAGACCCTGATGTTGGGAAAGACTGAAGGCAGGAGAAGAAGGGGACAACAGAGGATGAGATGGTTGGATGGCATCACTGACTCAGTGGACGTGGGTTTGAGTAAACTCCGGGAGTTGGTGATGGACAGGGAGGCCGCTGCAGTCCCCGGGGTCCCAAGAGTCGGACACGACTGAGTGACTGAACCGAACTGAGTTGAGTCATCCTGGGTGTCTGGTGTGCAGCACGTTGGTGAGTGACTTGAATAACGGTAAACACGATCATGAAGAAGCCAGGTGCCCTGGGCATGTGAAGCCCATTCACATAGGGGCCTGGATCTGTATTGTCTTTCTTGTTCTGCAGACGTTTCTGATACTGTGGTGTCTCCAGGTGTCCCCATCGGAAGACTCCTGCTTGGAACAGAGTTCTTACTTCCCAGAAGAGAACATGAACTTTGGAATCAGCTAAGTGGCCTTGTCTGGGGCTTCCCTGGTGGCTCAGTGGTAAGGAATCTGCCTGCCAGTGCAGGAGATGCAAGAGACTCAGGTTCAGTCCCTCGGTAAGGAAGATCTCCTGGAGTAGGAAATGGCAGCTCATGCTAGTATCCTTGCCTGGACAATTTCATGGCCAGAGAAGCCTGGCAGGCCACAGTCCATGGAGCTGCAAAGAGCTGGACAGCCCTGAGCGACTGAGCATGCATGCATGCAGGTGGCATGGTCTGCTTTTTAGCCTGCCAATCCAGTTCTTCCCCAGTCAGAGTGTGGTTCCTGGACCAGCAACTACTCCCAAGAGCTGGCCAGAAATGCAGAATCCCAGGCACCACCCCGGCCCTACAGAACCGGAATCTGCCTTGTAACTAGAGGCCATGTGATCAAGTAGGAAAGGTGTAATGTGACTTTGGGTAAGTGACCTGTTCCCTCTGGACTTCATTTTCCCCATCTGCAAAACAGAGCAAAGACAAACACTTTCTTCATAGAACTGTCAGGAGAATCAAATGAGTTAATACATGAAAAGCCTTGTTACTACTGCTTTTTATGTGCACGCATTCTCCTAGTCAGAAAGGTCACATGGTCAGTTATCTCCGGGCACAGAAATTGGAAATGATAAGGACAGAGACGAGAAGAGTGAATGGGGGTCAGTGCACTTACCCCTGTGCACTTACTCAGGTATGGAGCCCCAGGACACAGGGAGGGGCAGACTGGGGTGCAGACTCCTAGATACTGAGCAGGCATGCGGTCTTGTCTGTGCTGGTTGCCTTATCAGTCCTCACAGTGACACTGTGATGAAAGTATGAACTTCCCCACTCTACAATGAAAGGAATGAGTCTCAAGGTCAAACAACTTTCCCAAGGTCAACTAATAACTGTCAGTGCTCAGAGAAAGCCCTGAGTCTTTAAACAAAAGACCAGTAATAACTGAGGACTGCAACATTGGACCTGCATGGGAGCGGGGAGGGGGCGCCGTCTTCCCTGGGTAAATACTGGAGCGGGTTGCCATGCTCTCCTCCAGGGTATCGTCCTGACCCAGGGATCAAACCTGCATCTTCTGCACTGGCAGGCAGAGTCTTTACCACTGTGCCATGCATTACTTCCTGCTTATTTTACCATAGGTTGCTGTTGCCTCTGGTCTTGGTGCTGTTTTTGTTTGTCATATCTGTATAATGTACGTGTGTCCATATGCTAATGTGTGATGGAAACGTACCATAGTGTGTTTCATGACTCCACATTGGCACTGACTTTTTCCACACTAGGAGCACTTACCCGCAGGCATCAGCACATGCTACAGATCAGGGTTTGATTTAATGATGGAAGAAATGCTAGTAAAGCAGGTTTAATTTAAACGTGAGTCATGTCTCGAGTTGAGCCACTTCACATAGCACAAAACCAAGAAGGTATTTTCCAGAAGGTACTTTCGGATTCAGCAAAGAGGTTGTTCACATCGCTGACAAACCAGTGAAGTTCTGGCATTCTTCTCTGTGGTTTCACTTCTGTTTTACTCATTCGTGTAAGGGAAAATATTAATCAATATTGATGTCAGAACTGTCATCCCTTGTCAATTGCAACCAGAGGTTGGCTAAGGCTGTGAGTTTACCAAAAATCAATAAAATAATTCTGTGAGAATCAACTGGCCATATGGGATGGATGATAAAGAACACTGTATATTTCATTATTCTTTGTAAATGGTATGTGATAGATGATCATATCACTAAAATTTGTAACAAACTTGTGTACTTATATAAGCATACCTTTCCCCCCACCCAAGGAGTTGTTTGACAAACATTTATTAAAATTTACTGGAACGCCACTGGCTAACCCACCCTGAACATTTACAGTGTCCTAAAGGCAGAATGAGTTCTGTTTAGGTGCCAGAAATAGCTGGCGCATTTACGTCTGTGATTAGACCCTGGGCTTCAGCCTGAGGCATTGATTTTACTGTTCTGAGTCACACGCTTCTCATGCCGACATGGGAACAATAATAATGCCTTGGCAGATGGGATGTGAAGCTGGGTGCCCAGTAAAAGTTAATTCTATTCTCCTTTCAAGTGTAGGAACACAAAGGGAACAGAATCCCATAGAATCATGCTGCCTTCCTCCCCTCTGCTCTTCCAGAGTGAATGTAAATCAGTGGGTTTTTGTATCCCCTTCCTAACACACTGATGACTTTAATACTTGTCTTGCTGTACTTCTGGTTCAGTCCCCCAGCATCTATTATTTCATAGCTGGAGGAGCTATAAACTCAGGGTAGATCTAAGTTCAAATACCCTTTTCTTTTTTCCACCTAAAATTTTTTTTGTCAACTGACTTGGGAGCAAAACAGGAGAAAAGATTCAAAATTCCCTTATGTTCTGCAACCTGATTACAAAGAAATTACAAGGTATGGGCTTCTTATTGGTGGGATCACAACCTGTTGAAGTGGGGAGGCTGCTCATTGGAAATGAGAGAAGTAATTTCTATGCTAGGCACTTGGTAGGTACCTACAGCTCTCCAGTAAATTAAATTCTAATTAGGTAACAGTTAATGTGTGCTCAGAGCATTACAAATAAAGACTCTAGCTAGTGATTCAGGAACCACACCAACCTTTTGAAGTGGAAGGTTTGATTTCTCAGTACCTTCTAATGTGTTTTCATTTTTTCCCTCACCATTAGGCAGAAAAAAAGAGAGAGAAAAGATAGATTTTATACTTCTCTGGCAGGCTCATTTTGTCATTCCAACCCTTCACATCTCTTCCACTGACTAACCAGGAGATAAAGAATGGCTTTTGTTTTTGTTTTTAATCCTAGGCTGTAAGGAGTGTCAAGGCTATGGTTTCTCCAGTGGTCATGTATGGATGTCAGAGTTGGACTGTGAAGAAAGCTGAGTGCCGAAGAATTGATGCTTTTGAACTGTGGTGTTGGAGAAGACTCTTGAGAGTCCCTTGGACTGCAAGGAGATCTAACCAGTCCATTCTGAAGGAGATCAGCCCTGGGATTTCTTTGGAGGGAATGATGCTGAAGCTGAAACTCCAGTACTTTGGCCACCTCATGTGAAGAGTTGACTCATTGGAAAAGACTCTGATGCTGGGAGGGATTGGGGGCAGGAGGAGAAGGGGACAACAGAGGATGAGATGGCTAGATGGCATCACTGACTCGATGGGCATGAGTCTGAGTGAACTCCAGGAGTTGGTGATGGACAGGGAGGCCTGGCATGCTGTGATTCATAGGTTTGCAAAGAGTCAGACATGACTGAGCGACTGAACTGAACTGAACTGACTGAAGGAGTGGTGTGAGCAGAGAGAATGAACTGGGTGTGTTCCATGGTGGAATCACTATCTTTTTAGTTGTGAAGGGAAGAATAAATGGGTTTATTGAAAAGAATCAAGACTCTAAAGACAGTTTCTAAAACATTTAAATCAAATTTATAATATGTCTCAGCAATTCCATGCTTAAGTATCTATACAAAGCTTGCAAAAAAATGTTCTCAGCAGTATTTTTCATAACAGCCAAAAATGGAAAAAAATAAGACAAACCCAAAAGCTCATGCATGAATGTGAAAGTTGGACTACAAAGAAAGCTGAGCACCAAAGAACTGAAGCTTTTGAACTATGGTGTTGGAAAAGAGTCTTGAGAGTTCCTTGGACAGCAAGGAGATCCAATCAGTCCATCATAAATGAAATCAAACGACCCAATCAAAAAGTGGGTCAAAGAACTAAACAGACATTTCTCCAAAGAAGACATACAGATGGCTAACACACATAAGAAAAGATGCTCAACATCACTCATTGTCAGAGAAATGCAAATAAAAGCCACAATGAGGTACCATTTCACGCCAGTCAGAATGGCTGCTATCCAAAAGTCTACAAACAATAAATGCTGGAGAGGGTGTGGAGAAAAGGGAACCCTCTTACACTGTTGGTAGGAATGTAAACTAGTACAGCCACTATGGAGAACAGTGTGGAGATTCCTTAAAAACCTGGAAATAGAACTGCCTTATGACCCAGCAATCCTACTGTTGGGCATACACACCAAGGAAGCCAGAATTGAAAGAGACACATGTACCCCAATGTTCATCACAGCACTGTTTATAATAGCCAAGACATGGAAGCAACCTAGATGTTCATCAACAGATGAATATATAAGAAAGCTGTGGTACATATACACAATGGAGTATTACTCAGCCATTAAAAAAGAATGCATTTGAATCAGTTCTAATGAGGTGAATGAAACTGGAGCCTATTATACAGAGTGAAGTAAGACAGAAAGAAAAACACCAATACAGTATACTAACACATATGTATGAAATTTAGAAAGATGGTAATGATAACCCTGTATGCGAGACAGCAAAAGAGACACAGATGTAACGAACAAACTTTTGACTCTGTGGGAGAGGACGAGGGCAGGATGATATGGGAGAATGGCATTGAAACATGTAAATTATCATATGTGAAGCGAATCGCCAGTCCAGGTTTGATGCATGAGACAGGGTGCTCGGGGCTGGTGCACTGGGATGTTCCAGAGGGATGGGATGGGGAAGGAGGTGGGATGGAGAACATATGTACACCCGTGGTGGATTCATGTCAATGTATGGCAAAACCAATGCAATATTGTAAAGTAAAAAAATAAATAAAATTGAAAAAAAAAATAAAGGAAACCAGTCATGAATATTCTTTGGAAGGACTGATGCTGAAGCTGAAAGTCCCATAGTTCTCCACTAGATGTGAAGAACTGACTCATGTGAAAAGACCTTGATGCTGGGAAAGATTGAAGGTGGGAGGAGAAGAGGATGAGATGGCTGGATGGCATCACCGACTCAGTGCGCATGAGTTTGAGTAAATTCTGGGAGTTGGTGACGGACAGGGAAGCCTGGCATGGGACACGACTGAACAACTGAACTGAACTGAACTGAACAAGCTCATGAATCAGGGGATGGATAGACAAAATGGAGTATATTCATGCAATGGAATATTACTGAGCAATAGACAGGAACGAACTATTTTACATGCTACATCTTGGACGAACTTCAAACACATGTCAGGTGAAAGAGGCCAGAAAGAAGAGACTGCATATTGTACAATTCCATTCACATGAAATGTCCAGGAAAGATAAATCAACAGAGTCAGGAGGTAGATGAGAAGTTGCCTGGGGCAGAGGGTGGGGGTGGGGAGACAGGGATTACTAGTAAATGGGGATGATGGAAATATAAAAGTGTTTTATGGTGATGGCCACACAACTCGATAATTCTTCTAAACAGCTGAAACTCCCTAAAGGCTTAGCCTCTGTGGCTGTACTGGCGAGTACCCAGGGACCAAGCGCTGTAATTCATTCTAATGACAGCCAGCTATCTCCGAAAGCAATTGCCCAGCCTTTCATGTTAAATTAGAGTTAAGCATAGTAATCACCTGTTAGGAAAATGAATTCCCTCTGTTTTTAGAAGCTTTGTGTTTTCTAAACAGTCAGAGTCCTCAGGCTGCTGCCGGTAAGCCAGGGACAGGTATCAAGTCTAGACAGATGGCATCTTTAGGACCATGTCTAGGTAATGATGATGTGGGCACCACCTTGTTGGAATAAAATTCAATGTTATGGGTTGCTATCCTTCTCAGAGCACCTTGGCTGCTCTCTGTGTGACTGTGACCTCACTAGTTATTAAAATTGGGTTCATTTCTGCCGGAAACACAGACGTGTGTGTGTGTGTGTGAGAGAGAGAAAGAGAGAGAGATGTGAGGGTAGGGAGTATAATGGGAAAAGAAAAGAAATAAAAATGCAAGGAAAGAGGACAGTCAGCATTATAAATGCATTTGAATAGATTTCCACAATATTAAAAAGGACTCTACAAAAAGTCAAAGCACAAAAAAATAAAAAGAGCCCTGAATATTGACTGGAAGGACTGATGCTGAAGCTGAAGCTTCAGTACTTTGTTCACCTGGACCAAAGAGGCAATTCATGAGAAAAGACCCTGATGCTGGGAAAGATTGAAAGCAGGAGGAGAAGGGGGTGGCGGAGGATGAGATGCTTAGCATCACTGACTCAGGGGACATGAATCTGAGCCACCTCCAGGAGATAGTGAAGAGCAGGGAAGCCTGACGTGCTGCGGCCAATGGTATCAGAGAGAGTCAGATACAACTTCGTGACTGAAAAACAGCAGCTCAGGGAGTCCTTTGAGATGACTCTATGGATATGAGATGCAACATTCCATGGGTGAGGAATATGGTGCCTTTACGGGAAAATGAAGGGAGACAGACGCCGAGGTGCTCTCCTTCTAAGAGGACTGGTGTTCTTGTCCCCATTTTGCAGATGCAGAAACTGAGGCCAAGAGGCGTGTAACACCCTGTCCCCTAGTGATGAGTGGTAGGGCCACCCACACTGACTCCTCCTGGACTCAAAGCCCAAGATTCTTTCCACAGTGCTCTTAGTATTCACTGAGAGGTTCTAAGTGGTGTACAAAGAAGGCACCCAGATAACAAGCCCTGGTTTTCTTTGTGCAAAAGAATGTGGGCCATCTATAGCCTGGACACTCCTCCTTACCCCTTGGGCATCCAAGCTACGAGGGCAATCCTATAGGTCAAGATAAAGGCAGGCATGCATCCACCTCCTTGAATCTACGCCCCATCCCTTAGAGCTCAGCTCCACACTGTGAAAATGAGAGACTTAAAGCTCAGAAATGGGAACGGTACATTCAACCCACACAAGCCAGAGCTACCTACATTCCCGAGGGCACCATTTTACTAGGCATCCGAGCCTTTTTGGGGGGGAGGGACCAATGATTTTATCCTTTTCAGTGGGGTTTTGTACCCAGAGTATCCATGTTAACATTGATGCCAGAAACCCAGGTATTACAGAATCACCTCACTCAGACACTAACTTAGCTGTTTCAGTATCCTCGCTGATTACATCTGGAGCTGCTCAGTGGGGTTCTCTCTAACCTCAGGGTCTGCCTCCCTTCATTTTCCCTTAAAGGCACCATGCCCGCACCCGTGGAATATTGCATCTCATACCCATAGAGTTTCTTCTGCCCAGATTGTAAGGCAGCTGGCTGATTCTTATTTTCAAATCTTTCAAAACCGAGATCCAGTCTAGCTTGCCGGCCTGCCCTGTTAAGTGGTCTCTCTACTGGATCTCATGGTCTGTGTTTGTTTCCTCATCATGTTTTGCATATCAGATTATAAGCACTAACTGTCTGTCTTTTGAGAGAGAATATAAACGTCTTTCTGGAAAGGGCAGAAGAATAGCAGTGTGCCTGAATTAGGGAGATTCTTCAGAGCAGGGACTGGATCTCATTTGGTTTCTAATTCCTATCTGGTTACTGGTAGATAACTGATATTCATTAAACATTTGTGAAATAAGAAATGGATGGATAATATAAGCACTACCATATACAAAATAGATAACCAACAAGGACCTACAGTATGGCGTAGGGAGCTATATTCAATATTTGTAATAACCTATAAGGGAAAAGAGGGCTTTCCTGGCAGCTCAGTGGTGAAGAATCCACCTGCCAATGCAAGAGACGTGGGTTCAATCCCTGGGTTGGGAAGATCCCCTGGAGAAGGAAATAGTAACCCACTTCAATATTCTAGCCTGAGAAATCCTATGGACAGAGGAGCCTGGCAGGCTGCAGTCCATGGGGCCTCAAAAGAGTTGGACATGACTTAGCAACTCAAGAACAATAGGAGGGAAATAAATCCAAAAAAGAATGTGTATACATGTATACATATTTACACACACACACACACACACACACACACACACACACACACACACGTATAACTGAATTACTTTGCTGTACACCTGAAACTAACACAGCATTGTAAATCAACTATTCTTCAATAAACTAAATTTAAATAGGGAAATGGGTGAATAAATCTCTAACTCAGTATAAGAAGGTTAAGTGTCATTGAGGCCTTTCAACATAGGGGTCCTTGGAGTCAGGGACATAAAGCTTTGCTAGATAGACTTGCTTCTAGGAACATGGTTCGTGTCTGAAACAGACTACATCCAGCGAAGACCCACAAATGGTAGCCCCTGGAAGTTCTACTCCTTGAGTTCTTTCCATCCTGAAATTCTCTATAGTGACATCAGATTTACTGTTATTCTGTCCTCTCAGGAAGATGTTAGGAACAAAATGCCAAGAGAAGGATGATTTAGGTTTGAAAATGGACAACTTGTTTTGCACTGGGGAGACCGAGAGCCCATGGCTTCTCACTGAACTGCCTTTGTGTGCAGTGCACACCTTCCCAACTGCAGCCTCTTGTTCCATGATTAGACGCTGGGGCTCCACAGGTAAGAAATGAACAATTCTAAGGGTAATTGAACACTCCACAAATTTTCACTGTGGATCAGCATTGAGCCATTTAGTGCAGGTATTTCTGTGACTGCGATGCTGAGAAATGTACAACTGTTGAATGGTTTTCATCTGGGCCAAACAGGACTTGGTATTTGCAGTCTAGGTCATCAAGACAAGTGGTTTGGAACAAAGGTTGCTTAGAGACCAGAAAAAATTTTTGTTTGGACATTTGAGTCCTTAAATTCTGGGCCTTGGAAGATTTTAAGGAGTAGAAAATACTTAAATGTCTTTGAGTGCTAACCCTTTGTTTGCATAGATTATTTGGCTGCCTGTTGTGAAGAGTCGATGTGTTAGGAAATACCCTGATGCTGGGAGATCAACCCAGTCAATTGTAGAGGAAATCCTGACTATTCACTAGAAGGACTGATGCTGAAGCTGAAGCTCCAATACTTCGGCCACCTGATACGAAGAACTGACTCACTGGAAAAGACCCTGATGCTGGGAAAGACTGAAGCAGGAGGAGAAGGGGACGACGGAGGATGAGATGGCTGGATGGCATCACTAAGTTGTTGGACGTGAGTTTGAGCAAACTTGGGGAGACAATGAAGGAGGACAGGGAGGCCTGGTGTGCTGTAGTCCCCGGGGTCTGAGTGACTGAACTGAACTCTGTCTTCCCCACTCCAAGTGGAAAAGTATGGATCCTGAGGAGTTTAGGTCGTATTTAAACAGTCCAGAGTGTTAGAACTGAGGGAGGGCAGTGATACTGGGACAGGTAAACACCAATGTGCTTTGCTAGACCTTAATCTCAAGATGTCTTTTAAAAAATATTTTATTGGAGTAGAGTTGGTCTACCACGTTGAGTTAGTTCCAGATGTACATCTGCAGCTGGTGACCTTCAACATCCCTGAGGGATTTCAGGGTGGAGTGAGGCACTCTGTGCTCCAGGGAACCTGGTGGGACAGGTCTTTATACAGTGGGATATTTTCAGGAACAGATTTGATGATCCCAATCCTTGCATCTCCTCATATCTAGAAAAACACTAGATCTCTTCATGATGACATCAGATCCTCAAGACTAGTAGAAAGCCTTTGTAAAATGAATGCTTAATTGTATTGAACTTTTCCTTCACCAAAATCTTATATATTGACCTTCCCCTACTGCCTATTGGGAGCAGTCTCTCAGAGCTATCTGAGGGGCTGCCTCCTGGGCTGCAGTCCTTTTTGCCCCCAATAAAACTTAACTTGCAACTCTCACATTGTGCCTCTTTTTAGTCAACAACGATCTGTCATATATATATATATAGTCCTGTATGTTAATCCCAAGCTTCAGTTTATCCCTCTCATCCTCTGTTGCTCTTTTCTTTTGTCTTCCTTCTTTCTCAGTGTTAGGATCTTTTCCAGTGAGTCAGCTCTTTGCATCAGGAGGCCAAGTTCCTGGAGCTTCAGCTTCAGCATTAGTCCTTGCAGTGACCATTCAGGACTGATTTCCTTTAGGGTTAATGGAATGAAGGGGGGGGCACTTATTGTGCTAAGGGTGTGTGTGTGTGTGTGTGTTGCTTGTGCAGTACGCCTCCGTGAAATCATACTTGATGGCTGCACAATATTTCAGAATATGGCTTTTAGACTACATTATAACAATGTCCCAAATGCATGGTGTGTGCTTTCAAAAATGACTTAGTCTTGACACTCTTTACCTATGGGATTTTGAGGAGGCTTTTTTTTGCCTCTGTGTTCCTCAGTTTCCTCACTTGCACCACAGGCAGGGAGAACTTTTTTCCCACTTTCTTTCATAGATCTAGCTCTAGAACCCAACTTTCCTAGTTTCCGGTTTACTTATGCTGGGTAGACATCACCTAATGTCAGAGGCATGACCACGTCAGCTGTGCCTTCCTCTTCTAAGGGTTTAAACTTTATTCTTCCCCCTCACCATGGTTGGCAGGAAGGTTGACAGTCACAGAGAATGGATCTGTTTTACTGGTGCAAACTATGAGTTTTTCAGCCCCAGAACTGTGGACCCAGACTCAGCTCCAGACATTGGAGAACAAATACCTCCTTTATGTAGAAGATGAGGCTCATCACACATACTTCCCAAGTCTGGCCTGGTAACCGAAGGCCTGTGAGTGCCCGGTGTTCTGACCGACCTTCTGAGTCTGGGCGAAATAAGAATCCTTTCACAAGAGTCACATATGACTTAGCGACTAAACCACACCACAATATTTTTTAAGATTAGTTTTCATTGGAATACGGTTGATTTACAATATTGTGTTTGTTTCGGGTGTGCAGCAAAGTGAACTAGCTATGCTCAGTTGCTCAGTCTTGTCTGATTCTTTGTGACCACGTAGACTGTAGCCCACTACATGCCTCAGTCCAGGGAATTTTCCAGGCAAGAACAGTAGAGTGGGTGGCCATTTCATATGCATAAATCCACTCTTCTTTAGATTCTTTTCCCATATAGGTCACTACGGAGGATTGGGTAGAGTTCACTATGCCGTATCACCGATCCTTATTACATACGTATATAATAGTATGTATGTATCAGTCCCAATCTCCCAGTTTACCCCTCCTCTCCTCTCTTATCCCCTGGTAACCATAAGTTTGTTTTATATTGACTCACTTATTCAAACAATATGACCACTTGGGTCCACGGGTAGAAGTGCAGCAGATGATACCGGTGACGCCACTGGGTCCCCTTTACTGGACTGGCACACCCCTCCTCTGCTGCTGGGGGGTAACTGTTAAGATTTGCACCCTTTTCACCAACTGGAGCCCCCTGGCCTGGTGATGCCTGAGAAGAGGGATTGTTTGCTCTCACCCTCAAGGGCATCCTGAGCTGCTGACTCAGCTCCCTACCTCTGTATTCAACAGTCTCTGTGGCACTCAGGCCCAGGCCTACATGGTCAGGAAAACCTTTTCATAACTCTCCAGCCCCTCCTGGCGTCTTCCCTCCTGCAGGGTGCTCCTGCCAGCACGAATTCCGAAAGTCACTCGCACATGAATCCCTGTTGCAGCTTCTGCCTCTGATGTTGGGCATGAGGTTTAGCAGACAATGAGGTGGACTTCAGCACCATCTGGCACTTGGAGAGGAGCCTCTTAGGGACTTGCCACACTCTCTTTCTTGTCCCCCTTCAGTCTGTTTCAAGAAAGCAGCCTACAGATACTCTAAAATGTGTCTGTTTATGTCCATCCCACTGGCAACCCACTCCAGTATTCTTGCCTGGAGAATTCCATGGACAGAAGAGCCTGGCAAGCCTGGTCCATGGAGTTGCAAAGAGCCAGACATGACTGAGCAACTAACATTTCACTTCCACGCCTGACACTTTCAGCATCTCCTTGTTTTCAGAGCAAAGACCACATGCATGGACCACATAGCTTGTCTTTTGTTGACCTTTGCAGGTTGACTCCAAGCCTCCTCTCTAACTCAGGCTTTCCTGACCTTTCATTTCCTCAAAAAGGCCATTATTCCTTCAAACTCAAAGTCTTTCTGCACGTGGTTCCCGCAGATGGGGTGTTTTTCATTTTTCTTCACTCTTTGCTTTGTTTTTCAATCGTCTTTTGGACGAGGCAGTGCAAGGCAACCTTCTACCTCAGATGACGTCCATGCCCTCTCTTACACATCATACCTGGACTTCATGGAGTTTGCAAATATCTATTTCTGAGATGCTACCTAACCATCTCATCCTCTGCCCATTAGAGACTGTTAGATAGCACCACCGATTCCATGGACATGAATTTGAGCAAGTTTTGGGCAATAATGGAGGACAGGGAAGCCTGGGGTGCTGCAGCGCATGGGGTCACAAATAGTTGGACATGGCTAAGTGACTGAATAATGACGACAACTTCTGAGATATTACTCCTTTTTTCTCTCTGAATTAATGTTCATTTTCTAAAAGGTAGGCATTGTTTCTACCTTACTCACCAGGATATGGCAGCCCCTAGAAAGGTGCCAGCATCATTGCAGAATGGAGTAGAGGGGTTGGGAGGTTAGGGTTGGAGGCAGGGAGAGATGAACTCAGCTCTTAGTGGCCTGCTGCTAAGTCACTTCAGTCGTGTCCGACTCTGCAACCCCAGAGACAGCAGCCCACCAGGCTCCCCATCCCTGCGATTCTGCAGGCGAGAACACTGGAGTGGGTTGCCATTTCCTTCTCCAATACATGAAAGTGAAAGTGAAGTCGCTCAGTCGTGTCTGACTCCTATCGACCCCATGGACTCCAGCCTACCAGGCTCATCTGTCCATGGGATTTCCTAGGCAAGAGTACTGGAGTGGGGTGCCATTGCCTTCTCTCTTAGCTGCCTGGGACACACAAAATGGTGTTAGCCTCTATCTTGACACCTTCATTGAAGATAGCAAAGCCAGCCTCCCTCGTGGGCTTGTATAAAGGACCTTGCTCAGTAACTAGTGGCTATAACCACTAGCAGTTTAACTAGAGCTAAACTGGTCTGGACTTAAGAAGGAGGGATGAGAGGGGGCTTGACCTCCCAAAACATATGGACAGTTGAGATTCAAGGCAATAGAATGTTCACTTGGAGATCCCCTGACAGTTCACTCATTCCAGGAACCAGAAGTAAACTTTGANCTATCGACCCCATGGACTCCAGCCTACCAGGCTCATCTGTCCATGGGATTTCCTAGGCAAGAGTACTGGAGTGGGGTGCCATTGCCTTCTCTCTTAGCTGCCTGGGACACACAAAATGGTGTTAGCCTCTATCTTGACACCTTCATTGAAGATAGCAAAGCCAGCCTCCCTCGTGGGCTTGTATAAAGGACCTTGCTCAGTAACTAGTGGCTATAACCACTAGCAGTTTAACTAGAGCTAAACTGGTCTGGACTTAAGAAGGAGGGATGAGAGGGGGCTTGACCTCCCAAAACATATGGACAGTTGAGATTCAAGGCAATAGAATGTTCACTTGGAGATCCCCTGACAGTTCACTCATTCCAGGAACCAGAAGTAAACTTTGACCCAGCCAGGGGTCAAACATCTCTCAAGGCTGGAAAGATGATGGCCAGACCTCAACCCAAGATTTGGAGTTCCAGCTAACATCACAGAACGTGCAGGTCTACCTGTGAGGAGCTCCTTGCCCCTACTCCCCAGGCCAATGTCTCATAAACCTAAGCAGGTCTCATGGCAACATCTTCCCAGCAGCAAGGCACGTGGTGGTAAGGCAACACGGTGGTGAGCAGGACAGTGGTCCCCAATGTGACTGCTCCTTGGGGGCCTTTTTTATGTAAACAGTCACAGTCTCTCTAAAGACTTATGGAATTAGAGCTTCCACAAGGTAAGACCAAACATCTATTTTCTCCAAAGCTTCAGAAACATTTAATAAAAATTTGGAAAATTAAAAAAAAGCCATGCCTGGTGTTTCTGCTGCTGCCAGCCAACCTCAGTCAACCGTGTCTGAGAACTTCTGAGGCCCACAGGAGTCAGAAGTAATGGAAGGTGGATGTTACTTAAGGGATGCACCAGAGAACTGCCTTCCTAAGCTCCTGCTCTGAGAATCAGGTTATTTTCTCTGAGAATTCTCCAGCCCTATGGCTGCTGACTCATGAATTGAGTTGGGCTTGTTTTCTGTCATTTCACTCCTGAGCCTGCCGATGTCTTGTTCACAAGTTTGCCTCTAAATAGTGGTTGATGGTTGACAACTTACTGGGACAGGTATTTGTCCCCCTCTGGGCTCTGTGACCATTTTGTGAGATACTCTGAGGGAGGCTCTCATGACCTTTATTATGTGGAAGTGAAGTTAAGTGAAAGTCGTTCAGTCATGTCCGACTCTTTGCAACCTCAAGGACTATGAGAATTCTCCAGGCCAGGATACTGGAGTGGGTAGCCTTTCCCTTCTCCAGGGGATCATCCCCAACCCAGGGATTGAACCCAGATCTCCCACATTGCAGGTGGGTTCTTATGTGGAGGAGAAAACAAAGAGCCCAGAGCTCCAGGGACCAGCCTGAGCTCTCACAGGTAGCATGGGGCCGAACCGGGACTCTAGCCTGCATCTCGTACCCAGGTGCATGACCCCTTTCTTCTCACTCTCTGCGGAGCCCTGCACTACGTGTTGGGGATTCAGAAATGATGGTGGCATGCTCTCTCCAAATGAAGTATGAACTCTGAGAAGGCAGGAGCCAATAAAATTAAATACACCAACACGGCTTGAGTGAGAAAGCTTATCTCTCTTTGTTCTAGTTCACCTCATTCATATTCCTTACACAATCTCATAGGCTGGGCTGCGCACCCTTCCTTTCCTTTTCATTCATTCATCTATTGATCCATCGTCCCATTCATTCATAAGTTCGCAGGCTTCTTTAGTAACCACACCAATAAATCCTTATTTATGGGAAGCTTACCACAAGCCAGGCAGGCACTGTTGTTGTATGTATGCCATAGTGGGCAGTCCCGTACAATATGTCAGTAGAATTGAGGGTGATGTTTACGCCCATACACATTTATCTCCATGCACGTTTGCTGAGCAAACCAATGGGAAATGAACAAGGGCTGTGAGGAAGGTATTTGCAGGAAGTGTAGAGGAGAAAACCACAAAAAGATGCCCTCTCCTCACTCCCATTTCATAGTAATCTTGCCAAATGCCAGGGCTGCTTTGGGAATCAACATTTCCTGATCCACTCTCACTTCCCATCACAGCTTAATGAAAACCTTCTCTTCTGGCTCTCCATTTCCTTCCTGCTCCTCCTGGACCCAAAGTCTACTCAGCTTTGGGTCAACATGATGAGCTCAACTCCTGAAGAACTCTAAAGGATCTAAGTACCCTGTGAGTGACCCCTGCCCAGAGCATATTGATTGAAAAGCATTTATAAGCTGTCAAAGGTATGCGTGGTCTCTCATGAAGGCTGAGCTCCAGTTGCCTTCTGAAGTCCTTTAATTGCATTCTGCTCTAGCATGGGCAGCAGCAGGTAAAGCAGAAGGCTGCAGACTGGAGACAGGTGAGAAAGAATACAGATACTGCCTCTGCCTCAGATGCTCAGATGAAGGGAAAGAACACAAAACAGTTGGAGAGTGGAGAACACAATTACAGGGAGCTAGAAAGTGTTCAGATCATTGTGGTGTTGGAAAATAAGATGAGGAAACTTGATATGATATATCTCTTGGATATATAGATCTATATAATTCTGTCTATCATCTATCTATCTCTATCTGAACTGGTCAGGAACTTGGGGTAAGGCAAATAATTTTGTAGCATTCCCAAAGAATTTCAACAATCTTTCATTACACATCTGATAACTTACTCCAGTTCTATCACCAAGTAACAGGGCAATAGAAGAAAGAAAGAGAAATGGAAAAGTGAACAGGGAAATTATAGTGTCTGTCTACAAAACAATCTCTCTCTCTTTTTATTCTCAAAATCACTTGATGATGTGGGGATTATTCCTAGATTTTAGTGAAGCTTGAACCACAAAAGGATTTCCCCAGTTTTCCTCCAGATGTCACACAGTTAATGACAATGGAATAAAAGCTTCAGTATGTTTGGTTAGAGATCTTTTTATTTAAATCCCAGCTCTCTTTCTGAATAGAGGGCTTGATATGTATATTACCTTGTTTCAAAGTTTGTGTTACAGTATTAAATGGTGGTTGATAGCATGAACAGCCCTTGTGTAGGGGGGACCCCTGATATCTACAATATATGGGTGACAAGCATCTAAATATTAAAAAATTCAAAATGTGACTCCTATCTTTCAGACATCCATCTCTACAGGCCTCCTTGGTTCTGTAAATGGAAATTTCTGTTATCCAGTTGTGAAATAAAAGAGTTTAGAAATCATTCTCAACCATCTAATACCTCTAGATCAAGCCATCACAGTCTTGGAAAGTTTCTCTTCAAACCACCTCCTGATTCAGTCCACTTCTTTTTATCTGACCTCCATATCCACCATCATTTTTGCTGGCTTCCTGGTCCATGAAGTGTGCAGACAGTCTCCTTAGCACTTATCAGTGTTCCATGTAAGGGAGTACCAAAGAAATTAGGGAACTTCTATCTTGTCCTTGCAATCTGCAGAGCATTTCAGACATATCCCAACATACAACTTTCTTTATTATTATTATTTTTTTAATTTTTAATTTTTTTCCATCTCAGGTATACATGAGTTCCCAAATCTTAAACCCCACCCCCCACCTCCCATCCCATATCAACTCTCTGGATTATCCCCGTGCACCCGTCCCAAGCATCCTGTATCCTGTATTGAATATAGACTGACGATTCGTTTCTTACA
>SJYA01004773.1:0-13306 GCA_006410615.1 Neotragus moschatus
ATTTATTTTTTTTATTGAAGAATAATTGCTTTACAGAATTTTGTTGTTTCCTGTCAAACCTCAACATGAATCAGCCATAAATATATATGTTTGAACCTCCCTCCCATTTCCCTCCCCATCCTACCCCTCTGGGTTGAAACAGAGCCCTTATTTGAGTTAGGAAACTATTCTTGAAGGTGGAGGTGGGGGCTGTAGGCTGGGTGGAATTTTCCCACCTGACATGTTGGAGATGAGCATTGAGGAGTCAGGAGCTGTCAGAAGAACCAATAATTATCAATTTGTCATTCTTTTTGGCTCCATGAAGTGGAAAAATCACAGCTCCAGAGTCTACACAGGAGCCTGATGGAATGCCTCTACTGGCTTCTTCATTTGTCCCTGGAAATCTCAGACAGGTGCAGTCACAGCCTCTGTGTCTCCTGTCTTCATTTCCCTGGTGTCCTGAGCCTTTGCATGATGGGAAAACGAGAAGATCCTTGCTCCCAGGGTGTCAGCCAATCTGAGCAGCCTTCTTTTGGGTCCTTACAGTCCGGGGGCATTTACTCCTGTGTGTCCTTTTGTTCTGACTGCCACTCTTTTTCAGGGAGGTCTCCAGCCTCCCTGGATAATAGTCCTGTGATGAAAGAATTTTTATCCACTAGAAACTTTCCATCACTCTAAAGTCCAAAATCCTAATGCAGCCTGGTCTTGCCCACTGGGATCAGGTAGAGACCTCTTTACAAACACTAAAGACTGAATTCAGAAAATGAAGATCATGGCATCCAGTCCCATCACTTCATGGCAAATAGATGGGGAAACAGTGAGAGACTTTATTTTGGGGGGCTCCAAAATCACTGCAGATGGTGATTGCAGCCATGAAATTAAAAGACGCTTACTCCTTGGAAGGAATGTTATGACCAACCTAGACAGCATATTTAAAAGCAGAGACGTTACTTTGAGAACAAAGCTTCATCTAGTCAAAACTATGGTTTTTCCAGTAGTCATGTATGGATGTGAGAGTTGGACTATAGAGAAAGCTGAGTGCTGAAGAATTGATGCTTTTGAACTGTGGTGTTGGAGAAGACTCTTGAGAGTCCCTTGGACTGCAAGCAGATCCAACCAGTCCATCCTAAAGGAAATCAGTCCTGAGTGTTCATTGGAAGGACTGATGTTGAAGCTGAAACTCCAATACTTTGGCCACCTGGTGGGAGGAACTGACTCATTTGAAAAGACCCTGATGCTGGGAAAGATTGAAGGCAGGAGGAGAAGGGGATGACAGAGAATGAGAGGGTTGGATGGCATCACTGACTCAATGGACATGAGTTTGAGTAAACTCCGGGAGTTGGTGATGGACAGGGAGGCCTGGTGTGTGTGCTGCAGTCCATGGGATCACAAGGAATTCGACATGATTGAGTGGCTGAACTGAACTGAACTGTGGCAACTTGGGTGGCAAGGGTGATTATTGAAGAGTTTTTAGGGTTCATAGAAATCACAAGAGGCGGAAGAGAAGATGTAGAAACAAGTGATAGCCAGGGACAGACGACCACCAAAGACTGTGGCACAAGGTACTATAGACGCGTGTGGGCGGGCCTGCTCAGGCTGCAACAGTGATGACTATGACCTCTATTTCCGCCTAAGTGCTTCATTCTCTCAAGATCTAAATTGATTGCTGAAACTGATTACCAACTTGCAGAGCCCAGTCCATGTGTCAGTGTCCTACCGACAGAACAAGAACTGTTTTGTTTCTCCTTGCCTAGTGAGGGATGGGTATTTCTTCCCAGGACTCCACTTAATAGGAGTTTCTCAAATACCAAACTGAGGGTGACAGGAAAAGGAGGCTGCTTGTCCCAGAAGCAGAAACAGTGTCTACTATGCAGATGCTCCTGCTTTGAACAACACAAATATTTGGGGGAAAAAAAAGTTACACAATTTTAAAGGCTTTCTTGAAATCAATGGTAGCAAATGGTCTTCCCTTCTCTTTTCTTTCCTTCCTTTCCTGTCCTGTTTTTCTCTCTCCTCTGACCCATTTGTGTCTTCTTGTACTGGCAGCAATGTTCTATTGCTCAATATTAGACAAGTTCTAAATCCTTGGAGGTAAAGATAAGGTAAGGTGAAGTCGCTCTGTCCTGTCCGACGCTTTGCAACCCCACGGACTGTAGCCTACCAGGCTCATCCATCCATGGGATTTTCCAGGCAAGAGTACTGGAGTTGGTTGCCATTTCCTTCTCCAGAGCATCTTCTTGACCCAGGGATCTAACCCAGGTCTCCCGCATTGTAGGCAGAAGCTTTATTGTCTGAGCTTTATTTACCAGGGAAGGTAAAGGTAGAAAAGTAATATTCTGAATGGTGAGAAAGGAAATTAGAAATTATGTTCATGGAAGTTGCTGAATTAAAACTAGTAAGAGTTTATTATCTTGTTTATGGATCAATTTGTGGTCCTTTTGGTCATTCCACAGCATACAAATATTCATTTTAAAAATAAGTCCTTAGCAAACACACTGTATAATACAATACTAATAGTAGAGTCTAGGTTTGCATGTGTGGGTGCTTACTGTAACATTCTTTCAAATTTGTTGTGTGTTTGAAATTTTCATTAAAAAGTTACAGATAACCAACAAGACCTACTGTTTAGCACAGACTGTGTGTGGTCAGTTGCTCAGTTGTGTCTGACTCTTTATGACCCTATGGACTGTAGCCCACCAGGCTTCCCTGGTGGCTCAGCTGGTAAAGAACTTGCCTGCCAATGCAGAAGACATGAGTTCGATCCCTGGGTCACTACAAAGCTGAGTCACTGAAACTAACACAATGTTGTAAGTCAGCTATACAAATACAATGCATACACAAAAGTCACTCAGTCATGTCCAAGTCTTTGCAACCCCATGGACTGTAGAGTCCATGGAATTCTCCAGGCCAGAATACTGGAGTGAGCAGCCTTTCCCTTCTCCAGGGGATCTTTCCAACTTAGGGATCAAACCCAGGTCTCCCACATGGCAGGCAGATTCTTTACCAGCTGAGCCACCAGGGAAGCCTCAAATCAGCTATATTTCCATTTAACCTAGAATTTTCCCTGTGAATATTTCTGTTTTTTATTTAATCCAGAATAATTGTGGAGAAGGCTTATACAGAAATACATTCATTTCAGCTCTATTTGTAATAGCTTTCAAATTAGAAGCAGTCTAAATGGGATGAATATATGATGTGCACACTTTGTGGTATACTATGCTTACAAAGCATTTAAAGTTTATTTGTTAAAAACTGAAGTGAAAAAAAGAACAGTGCATAAAATCTAATCATAATTACATGGAGTAAATTAAAGGAACCAAATCTACCAACAGAAAACAGAGGAATTGGACACACAACAGTCTTCCAGGGCTTTCTTTTCGGCGAGGATTATTGATGATTAAATTTAAAACACATTTTTGTTGGTCTTCTCATGCATTTCTTTAATTCCCTTAATTTTCAGTCAGAACGTGCATATATTTCTCTATACCAAAATAAAATCTGCTTCTGTTAACAATAACAAGAAAATGCCCTTCCTGGGGCATGGGCTTTGTATGCTTCACTTTGCATTTCAGAATGGCCACCCTCTTGTTGAGACCACCATGAGGTCACCAAACATCCTGGGAATCAAATCCAGTAGGCAAGTCCTCCTCTCATCTTACTAAACCCTCCAGCAAAATGTAATATGGTTCATCTGTCTTTCTTGACACCCTCGTCTACCATTTTCTGGAACACCACTCTCTCCTGGGAACAAGCTTGCTACTCTGCACACTCTTTACACTTGCCTTCTCTGTTTTCTTCAACTGCTTTCCCTCTCCTGCTTAAGCTCCAAATATTAGCATGCATATCTGCTCAGATGCCAAGACCTGTCTGACTCTTTGTGATGCTGCGGATGGTAGCCCACCAGGCTCCTCTGTCCATGGGATTCTCCAGGCAAGAATCCTGGAGTGAGTTACCAATTCCTCCTCCAGGGGATCTTCCTGACCCAGGGATCGAACCCAGGTCTCCCGCATTGCACACAGACGCTTTTAACCTCTGAGCCTCTAGGGAAGCCCTCTATTTAAAACCTTGTTACTAAAGGATCCCATCAACTCCCTCTCTGTCCTGACACCTTGTTGGTTTATGGCTCCAGCTCACCTTTTCTTGTGATTGCTAGTCTAACTGTATACTTGACAGCTCCATTCAAATCTCTCTCAGATATTAGGAACTTATGTCCAAAATGGAATTCTTTATTTGCCATTCTAACATGGAAATCAAGATCAAAGTGTTGACTGATATAGTCAGGCAGGCATGCATGCATGCTAAGTCACTTCAGTCCTGTCTGACTCTTTGAGACCCTGTGGACAATAGCCCTCCAGACTCCTCTGTCTATGGGATTCTCCAGGCAAGAACACTGGGGTGGGTTGCCATGCTTTCCTCCAGGGGATCTTCCCGACTCCAGGATCAAACCCAGGTCTCCTGCCTTGCAGGAAACTAGCACAACCTGTAAATCAACTATACTTCAATAATAAAACAGTATACTTTAGAGTTTGTATATTAAAAGTAAATTTACACAAGTCACATGTTGTTTACAATGCAAGCACCTCACTTTTCAGCCATGCTGAAGGAACATAGTTTAACCAAAGTCATCTCACAAGTTAAGCATGTTGAATGGGGTCACATGAGGGGAATTGGGAGAGCAAGTTTGTGACCCTTTATCTCTCACCATCGTCACAAGCACATTGTTCTGGAGGAGGGCAGATTGCTTCCATTTTTTTTCCTTTTTTAAATTTTTCTGATCATCCCCACCACGTCCCTGAGCTGCATTCTCTTCTCCTGTAAATAAGGCACAACTGGTAACACACAGGAGAGAAATGGAAGCATAGCGATTTGCATACTCTAATTAAACTGCGCTATCAAGAGCCTGCTTTCTTAGGTTACACTGGGATGGAAACAAAAGTGTGCCTCTCATTCAGAGTTTGGAACACTATCCCTGGGATCTGGAATGAATAAAATAGGCTAGGAAGGCTTGTGTGCCTTACAACCTTGATGCAGCTGGTATGCTAAGGGGCTCAAGGGCAGGGCACCCGCGTCACGGTCCTTAGTGGACGGGCCTTTATCTCAGGTAAGTGGGGCCTTTCCGGTTGGCTCTCTTCCCGACAGGTGTGCAGAGAAAGATGAGAGCTTGGCCCATGGGTGAGTGATTGCTTTTCATCCACGGAGTTCATTTTCATATTTGAAATGCTGCATGACCTGGTGGATGGAGCCCTGAATTGGAAATCCAGGGTCTGTGGACTTTGGAAGATCTTCGCTGCTGACACTGAGGTGAGGGCTTTAACAGCTTAATGCCTGTGTTAACTCAGTCATTATTGTGATTGCTAATTCATAATAAAAATGCAGAAAATTTACCCAGGGTTTAAGCTTAGAAAGTGCTTTCACACACAGGTTAACCCTTTTCATCTTCGGGTTCGCATCGGCAAAGAATGGCTGAATGGCTTTCGGGGTCTGGTTTTATAGGAACCAGGAGAGCTCTTAGGTGTTTTGTTCTTCCTTCCCTCCGTATTCATTCTGTAAAGATACTTTAGTTAATGAAGCAGATTTGATCCTGGACCGGTTGCCTTCCTGAATCATAGAATTTGAGACCTGGCCTTTTCTTTTTATTCTTTTCTTTTTTCAGTGAAAAAGAATATAAAAAACAGTATAAATGAGTTAGTGAGGTCCAAAGAGGGGAAGAGAGTAGGTAAAGGTCACTCAGCCTGTAAATTACATCCTTAGAAAATGAGGCCTGAAGACCGTGAAATATCACCTCTGGGACCTAAATGCAATCACATGTGTGAAAGGGGCTGGATTACTTTGCATCTGTCCCAAGAGTGAGGGAGGAGATATAGAGGCAGCTTTCGATTCTTTGGGGTCAGTAAAGTGATTGCAAAATGGTGGTTGATGAGACATAAAAAGAAAATAAAAATGGAGACATGATTACAGTTGGGGTGATAGGTTAAAATTTAAGTTAAGCACATTGAAATGGAAATAAAATAAAGTATTGATCTTTTTAAAATAACTTCCCTGGTGGTGCAAGTGGTAAAGAAGAATGAAAGAATGCTTTGCTTCAGTGTGTCTAACTCGTTGCTACCCCATGGACGGTAGCCCGCCAGCCTCCTCTGTCCATGGGTTTCTCCAGACAAGCATACTGGAGTGGGCTGCCATGCCTTCCTCCAGAGGGTCTTCTAGACGCAGGGATCCAACCCACATCTTTCGCGGTCTCCAGCGTTGGTAGATGGGTTCTTTTCCAATGGCTGCTGCTGCTACTGCTGCTAAGTCACTTCAGCTGAGTCCGACTCTGTGCGACCCCATAGATGGCAGCCCACCAGGCTCCCCGTCCCTGGGATTCTCCAGGCAAGAACACTGGAGTAGGTTGCCATTTCCTTCTTCAATGCATGAACGTGAAAAGTGAAAGTGAAGTTGCTCAGTCGTGTCCAGCTCTTAGCGACCCCATGAACTGCAGCCCATCAGGCTCCTCCGATCATGGGATTCTCCAGGCAAGAGTGCTGGAGTGGGGTGGCATTTCCAATAGCACCACATTGTAAAGAATCCACCAGCAAGGCAGGAGATGCAGGAGACTTGAGTTCGATTCCTGGGTTGGGAAGACTGCCTGGAGGAGGGTGTGGCAACTCACTCCAGGATTCTTGCCTGAAGTATCCCATGGACAGAGGGGCCTGACCGGCTATAGTCCATAGGGTCACAAAGAGTCAAGCATGACTGAAGTGACTTAACGCATGCTAATCTTACAGCTAAATTAGAGCTTGTGAGCCTCATGACCTTGATGACAAATAGATGTTTTCAGTTTTATCCCCAGTGTGGTCCAGCATTGGTGTCTTCCTATCCCCCATCACTCATGTGGAAAACATAGCTATGAATACCAAGTGGCCACATCTCATCTTCCAGTACTAGGTAAGAGAGAACCAAGACTCCAGGGAGATGAACTGACTCCATGGGATGGAGAAAAACTAGGATGGAGTTTGAGCCAAAGTGAGTGTCAGAAGATAAGGAAACTTTTTAAAAATGCAAGGATCATACTGTAAGGACAAAGGAGAAAGTTTTAAGAAACTCCTACTTGTCAAGTTATAGCAGTTTAAGCATCAAACAAGAATATTAACTATAGCTAATTGGAATGAATTGAGTCTATAAGAAAGCTATGACATTCAAAGATGAAATAAGTTCATTAAAATGTATAAGATGATAATTATAATACAAAAGAAAGGGTGAATGAAATTTTTAAATGAGCTAAAATTGGTAAGGAACTATTGCTATAGATGACATTCTGCTTTTCCAAGTAAATATAAGTATTACATTTTGTCTTTCTGTTTCTTTACCTAGGAAATAGAAATTACACCCAGAGGAGCAAAGATCTGTGAGCACAAGAGACCACAGGCAAAAATGAGAGTAGAAAGCATGCCAATTGGTTTCCATGAAAAGAAAGTGAAAGTGAAGTCATTCAGTCGTATCCCACTCTTTGGGACCCCTTGGGCTGTAGCCTACCAGTCTCCTCCACCCATCGAATTTTCCAGGCAAGAGTATTGGAGTGGGTTGCTATTTCCTTCTTCAGAGGCTTTTCCTGACCATGGGATTGAATCCAGGTCTCCCAAATTGCAGGCAGACGCTTTACCATCTGAGCCACCAGGGAAGCCCTATGGTTTCCATATACTAGGTCAAATTCAAGAAGACTACCTCTTATCTCCTAGAGAATGAAATGTCTGCATGACTCCATCAATTTTCCTGAGATGCAAAACATGTAGGTTGTGTTAAATTGTAAACTGGAGTTAACTGTCTTATATTAGTTTGCTAGGACTGTTGGAACAAAATACTACAGACTGAGTGGCTTAAACAGAAACTTACTTTCCCATAGTTCTGGAGGCTAGAAATTCGAGATCAAGGTGTCAGCAGGCTTGGTTCCTTCTCAGAGTTAGAGGGAGGAATCTCTCCTAGGCAGCTTTATTTGACTTACAGGTGGCTGTTTTGCTCTGTTTTTATATTGTCTTCCTTCTCCATACATCTATGTCCCAATTTACTTTCCTTATAAGGACATTGGTCATATTGGATTAGAGTCTACCCATATGACCTCAGTTTAATTAAATTATCTCTTTAAAGATGCCATATCCAATTACGGTTTCATTCTGAGATACTGGGGGTTAGGACTTCAAAAAGGGAATTTGGGGAGGACATAAGTCAGCTCAATGCATCCATGACACAGAAACAATGAAGGGAGAGAGCAGAGACAGCAAATTGCAGGAAAAGCCGTGACTGTGGACATTCTGATTGACAAAATGAAACAACCTTGATGATAAATACCTGCTAGGGTTTCACTCACTTTAGAAGTTCAAACTGTGGCCTTTGGTGTGACTACTGGTGAATTCACGGACAACTCAACGATCTCAGCTGATCAACCATAATCTCTTTGCTTTATGTTCAATACATCTCTGTAACCTGGAAAGATGCAGTAAGATATATTAAGGTATGTGAGTAATGGAGAAATTAGCTAAACCTGTATGATCGCTAATTTTCTGCTAGGCTGAGTGTGAATATAACAATATATTTTATAAGCATATGATACTTTGTGAATATCACGTATTGTGAATAAGTTTCTGAGGTGTTTGGAGCACTAAAGGAATGTTATACATTAGGTTTATGCTTTTGTTACTGTAGAGAATTTGGCTAAGGTTTGCAATCAACCTTTCAGGGTGTAAGATGATTTATAGTTTAAATTTTTATTTACGAACAGAGTAAGTCTGTTTAAATATTTAGAGAAAATTTACCCGGTATACTTCTAAGTATAATTACATCGAACATTAAAGGTATAGCAAGTAGTAAATTTGATTGTTTTGTACACACACAAACTCCTTCAAAGTCAACTCCCAAGAAGGTTCCAAAGTTGGCTGGAGTTGGGAACAGGTGTGATGTGTGGCATGAACTAACGGCACGTACATTCAGCCCTCCACTTCCTACGTCCCAGGACTCTTGACTATTATTTCCAGTATAAATGAGGGAGGCTGACTTTCACTCAAAAAATTTTTTTTGAGTGATATTATATCACTAACTCTATGTCACTAATATTTATATTTATATTACTAACTAACTTTATTTATTTATTTATCTCACTAACTTTAAAGTTATATTTATCTCACTAACTTTAAATATTTATAATATTTATATCATTAAGTTTAAAGTTAATGATCTAATGTTAGTAAAATTATATTACTAACTTTATCCTTTTGCAAGATTACGATTCCTGGCGGCAAATAACAATGACTTTGCCTTATTGGAAAATGCAATGGCTGTTATACTTCTTAAGGAGATGGGAAATATGGAAGATATCTGTCATCAAAGAGATCTGCATCAAAAGAGTTCCTATAAACACTCACTGACCTTCACTTTCCCTACTTGTGTTCCGGATTTCCCCACCACCTTATCTTTGCTGCTGATACCCTCTCTTCCAATTTCTCAGAGATGAGCAAGGAATGGTTCTCTTCTCCATGAAGAACTTTATAGTCAGGACATGTCACTGGCCAGAGTCTGCTGTTAATAAGAAAATTGATTTGATAAATTGAATTCATTAAACATGTGTGTGATTCAAGATATTACTAAAGTATCACATTATAATTTACATTTAAAAATCCGGTTATAGGGGAGGCCAGTGCTTAATTTGAAGAAATTATCTGAGTACTAGGCATGAATTTAAATCTGCTTTATTAAATAACTCCATGTGCCCATGACTGCTACATACCAGGTCCCTGATTTTAGTCACAGCATCACTATTCATGGGAAACTTACTCCATAGAAATTAATACCAGTAGTTATCAGTTTTGGGGTACCTCTTCCAGTACAAGTTTTTATTTTGCATTCATCAAATATGAAATATTCCCTCTACCCTGTGGTCCATGTGTTATTTGCCACAAGGTGATAATCAGAAATTAAAAAATGTTAAGCTATTTCTGGTAGTAATATCTGC
The DNA here is from genome assembly GCA_006410615.1 of Neotragus moschatus. NCBI lineage: Eukaryota > Metazoa > Chordata > Mammalia > Artiodactyla > Bovidae > Neotragus > Neotragus moschatus. The sequence goes on from SJYA01004773.1 coordinate 9,959, forward strand.
GTAGAGCTGAGATGAAAAATTTAGCCATCTGGGTATACATCTAGCAGCTTCCCTAGTAGCTTAGTTGGTAAAGAATCCTCCTTCAATGTGGGAGACCTGAATTCAATCCCTGGGTTGGAAAGATCCTCTGGGGAAGGGAAAGGCTACCCACTCCAATATTCCGGCCTGGAGAACTCCATGGACAGTACAGTTCATGGGGTTGCAAAGAGTCAGACACGGCTGAGCGACTCTCACTCACAGGGTGTACATCTAGTCCACTTCTGACTAAGATCAATGTTGCTTTACTCCTTGACTTTTAGTTTCCCATTTGTGAAATACACACAATGATGCTTGTCTGTGAGAGCTTTGTGAGGTCCAGTAACATTGATATAAAATTGATAGAAAGAGAAGGCCTCCTTCCTTGGTGAGGTCCAGGGTGGTTGGGTACTTTTAACCTTCCAGTGCACTCTTTCCCAAAAGCTTCAGTTTTGAAGATACTTCTGTTTAAAGTTATATTTGTATTGTATTAACATTTATACATTCGTGAATACTAGAGGTGAGGTCTTTCCTGTCTCTCAGTCTAGAGGGGCACGATGTGGATGGATGATTATATGGGTACCCTCTTCCCCTTCAACTTGGTTTGGGATCAGAATCTAGGTTTGCCATTGTTCAGAGTAGGGTTACCAGATTAAGGACATGGACTGCCCTGTTACATTTACATTTCAGGTGGACAATAATTCATTTTGTTATAAGTATGTCCTATTATTTGTATGTAACATTTGGGATTTTATACTTTTACAAGAACTAATTTGTTATTTATTTGAAATTCAGATGTGACTGGGCATCCTGTATTTTATCAACCAGCCCTAAATATAAATTCAGCTTTTACCAAAGTCAGGCCCTTCCCAGGCAGAGAACTGACACGTTAGCAATTAACAGGCTGATGGGCAGAATGTGGGGCAGGCACCGAGGATGAGTCTCAAAGAGAAAGAAAAGGCAGGCACAAAGGCTGAGGTCAGACATCGCCACACCCCCTGGAGGACTTGGCCCTCTTACAGGAGGACACTCTCTTCCCCCACCTGATAGTGACCTGTTTTCCTTCTTTCATTTCTCTAAAACAAACAGTTTTGCTTTTGTGCTCACCTTACATTTGGGGAACTTCTAGATTGATCTCAACTTTTTTCTCTTATGTTGTCACACATATTCATAGTACACTGAAAGGTCTTCCTTGGTGGCTCAGTGGTAAAGAATCTGCCTGCAATGCAGGAGATGGGGGTTTGATCCCTGGGTTGGGACGATCCCTTGAAGAAGGGAATGGGTACCCACTGCAGTGCTCTTGCCTGGAAAATCCCATGGACAGAGGAGCCTGGCAGGTTACAGTCCATGGGGTCACAAAAGAGTCAGATACAACTTAGAGACTAAACCACCACCCCCAAAGTGTGCAAAGAAATTTTTCTATTTCTTATTTAGTCTTTCTATTCTACTGGGTTATGGAAGATAGTCTAAATTTAGATTACCTGGAAAATTAAATCTTATCCAATAATTTGGATTATCTGGAATCTCCCCTTTTGGGGATATGGATTTCCATGGAGTTAAATGTGCATTCTTTTATATTATTTCCCTCTTCCTCTTGTGTGCTTAGGACATAGTGGGTATTCATTAGTATATGTTGAAAAAATGGAAAGTACCTCATTTATCTACACCCGCATCCATAAATGATACATCAACTGTAATAATAAATGCATTTGCAGCTGCTGTGAATGGTGCATTGTTATATTATTTCTAACTTTTGAAGTGTCCTGTTACAATTCATAAATAGAGAAACCAGGGTTCAGATGAGTTAATTTTGCCTGAGGTCATACAGATTAAATGTTAATAATAGCAGAGCTGAGAATAGACCCAGATATGTCAAACCTTAAAGTTTTCTATTCTATTCTACTGCCTTTCAAACAACAAAAATAGTGCGTGAGTTTTACAAGGCGCTTTGATGTACTTTGGGAAATGTAACGCGAATTGAAGAGAACTCTTGATGTGGTGTCAAAATACGTGGATCTAAGCCAGGGTTTCTTAACCTTGGCACTACTAACATTTTAGTCTGGACAGTCTTTTCTGTAGGGGGTTGTATTTGTGTATGGCAGGATGTTTAATAGCATCCCTGGCCTCTGCCCACTAGATTTCAATAGCATAATCCCTCTAATGTGACAATTCCCAGTCTCTGAATATCACTAAATATCCCCTGGAGGCAAAATTACCCTTGGCGGAGAACTAGTGTTTTAAAGCGATAGTTAACCACTTGTGAGATTCTGGTTAGTTCATTTCTCTGAGCTCAGTTGCCTCCATGTGGGACACAAGTTATATTTTTCACCTGCACCATCAACCTCATCAGGTCAGTGCGCAGCTCCAGTGAAATTCGAGGAAACTGCATTGACGAAGGATCCATTATAGGTGAGACATCCCACTAAGCTTCGCTTTTGCTTACTCAGTCTACCCACAACCTGTGAGTGCTGGTCTTGTCTCCATTTTACATATGCAGAAAGAGACTCTCAAAGAAGTATGGTAACATGTTCAACTTTACAGATTCAGCAAATGTGAGAGAGTAGAATTAAATGTGGGCTAATCTGAAAAAATAGTGTATTGAAAAACTTTGAAGCTGTTTGGTCATCTCTAAACTATGGGACATGTGGAAAACTTGATAGGTCATTTCACTTGTTTATTGGTCAATATTATTGCTTTGTAATACAGCAAACAACCACAAAATTATTTCTCTTTTGCTTAGCCAGGCAATGAGAGTGGAAAGGAAACTGGTAATATTAGTGCATGCCCCAATCTGTAAAAGTTGAATAGACATTCCTTAATTTCCTTTGTGAGTATGGAAATGAAAGTTCTTTCTTCACAGAGAGGAAACAACCCAGACATCATAAAAGAAATACTGATATAGCCACTTCTTTTAAGATGAAAAGATAACATTTCATTCACATGACAGAAGTAGGCAATGTTCAACCCTTGAATCTATCAAATCAGTATAATTTTATGGAGGATCAGCACTTTCAAGCTTTTATGATTTAACTGCTTTTAATGGTTTTGGTAATTATACTGTTATCATCATTTTAAAATAAGTGTAATTGGTACACTCTTCAGAGATTGAACAGGAAAACGTGGTAATGTTTTTGCCAGAGAGAGAGAGATTGATTACTGGAGGAAGGAAGAAAGGAATGAAGGAAAAAAAGGAAGAAAGACAGTATAAAACCCATTGCAAGAAATTACAGGTAAGGAAGCTATAAACCAACATCTTTTTCTTTGCAGAAGGAAAAAGTGTGCGGAAAGTGATGAAAATTTGTAAATAACTGTCCTTTGCCCCCCCCCCCCCGG
>SJYA01004773.1:13434-30360 GCA_006410615.1 Neotragus moschatus
AGGTGATAAACATTTGTAAAAAACACCCCTCCGCCCCCCCCCCCCCCCCCGGAGATACTAATTCAGCTGCAGCCACTGCCTTGGTCTCCCCTACTTTCCCAGAGCCTCTGGGGGACAAAGTGTGGCCGCGTCCCCAAGGATCATCTCCGGGGCTGCCATTCACTCACAGGAAGAGGCTAAAAGAGATCGGAGTTTGCCTTCTCGGAGGAACTTCATGCAGCTTGGGGACCTTCTCCCTTCTGTGGTTTCTGAAAGCTGTGGTGGAGGCCTGATTCCCCTGTTGTTTAGTCGCCGAGTTGTGTCTCTTTTGAGGCCCCGTGGACTGTAGCCTCTGTCCATGGGGTTTCCTAGGCAAGAACACTGGAGTCAGCTGCCCTTTCTTCTTCTAGGGGACCTTCCTGACCCGGGGACGGAACCCTTATCTCCTGCACTGGCAGGTGGATTCTCTTCTGCTGAACCACCAGTGAAGTTCTTGATTTCATGGAGTGAGTGCGTGCGTGAAGTTGCTCAGTCACGTCTGACTCTGCGATCCCATGGACTATAGCCTACCAGGCTCCTCCATCCATGGAATTTTCTAGTGAAGATTACTGGAGTGGGTTGCCATTTCCTTCTCCAGGGGATCTTCCCAACCCAGGATCGAAGCCAGGTCTCCCTCACTGCAGGCAGATGCTTTACCATCTGAGCCATCAGGGAAGCTCTGGTGATTCCATTACCTAAAGCTGATTGCCTTTCTCTGCTGCTGCAAGGCAGCTTGAACATGATAAAGTCCTATTGATCTACATTAGAAAGAAACTGTCCCCTTCCATTATTTCATTCGAGCCTCTAATCCAGTCTTTTACTTAGTCAGGACGGGGGTGAGTTATTTCTGGCCTGGAAGAACATTCTGGAGCCAGAAGAGATGGGGGTGAGTTTCTGGAGGGACTGTATGGCGCCTGGTGGGAGAGGTGGCTTCACCTGGCCTTCTGGAACCTCTCAAGAGTCAGAGAATCAGACCCACCAGGGACACAGAAACTTCAGTTTTCAAAATCTTTCTAAAAAATTATGTTTCTTTCCCTTCTTGGTCCAGATCACTTGTGCTTTTCATTCACTGTGATTGGTTTAGCCAGATGCAGCAGTCATGTGTTCTGTAGTGGAAATCAGAATGATACCAAGGATGAGGACTTAGTTTCTGCTCCCTCGCTAATTAATTTTGTGATTTTAGGTGAACAGTTTCCCTTTCTGGGCCTATATTTCTTTACAAACACTATGAAGAAGATATTGTAACTTTGCTACTGATTACTTGTCTCCAACTGATTTTTTTTTTTCTTCCCTTGCTATGAGATCTATGTATCACATGAAATGTATGTTACCTGGAACTGGTGGTGGTAGTTTAGTCGCTAAGTCATGTCCGACTCTTGCAACCCCATGCACTGTAGCCCCAGCAAAACTGGAAGGATGTAGTTGTGTTACTGTGATGGTTATGATCTTTGGATGGAGCGAAAGGACCCTTGTTTTGACCTACAAAGGCCTGCGGGCTGCTGGCTTTGCCCAACATTGACTGAGACAAAACCAGAGGCAGAGCTTCAGAAAGGTGGCTTCATTTTCTTTGGTGAAAATAAGAGTTTGAAAAAGTATTGAGTGACTCAAGGAAAGAGAGGAGAAGGCAGTGGCAACCCACTCCAGTACTTGTGCCTGGAAAATTCAATGGACGGAAGAGCCTGATAGGCTACAGTCCATGGGGTCACGAAGAGTTGGACAGGACTGAGCGACTTCACTTTCACTTTCCTGCATTGGAGAAGGAAATAGCAACCCACTCCAGTATTCTTGCCTGGGGAATCCCAGGGACAGAGGAGCCTGGTGGGCTGCCGTCTACAGGGTCGCACAGAGTCGGACACGATTGACGCGACCTAGCAGCACCAGAAGCAAGGAAAGAGACTGTGAGAGAAAGAGAGATCTGAATGGTTTTTCTTAATAAAGCATTTCCTCCAATTGAAAGGAAAACACAGAAGCCAAGGTAACCAGGAACCACCCTGACGGGTTAATCATCAGCTGCCTCCCCCAAAATTCCTCTAAATGCTAGACCAGTGCGGGAAAGACTTGCTGATGCTGGTGGCGTGGAAGGATGACAGAAGCTTGCCTGATGGCAGAGCTCGTCTCACTGTGCTCCTTGCAGGTGAGGACTTATTCACTTGCTCATGCGTTCACTCATTCATTCAGTTAGGAATACTGCAGTCTGTACACAATGGCCGCCCACTCCAGTACTCTTGCCTGGAAAAGCCCACGGATGGAGGAGCCTGGTGGGCTGCAGTCCATGGGGTCGCTAAGAGTCAGACACGACTGAGTGACTTCCCTTTCACTTTTCACTTTCATGCACTGGAGAAGGAAATGGCAACCCACTCCGGTGTTCTTGCCTGGAGAGTCCCAGGGACGGGGGAGCCTGGTGGGCTGCCATCTATGGGTTGCACAGAGTCGGACATGACTGAAGTGACTTAGCAGCAGCAGCAGTCTGTACACAAGATGTATGTGTGTATGTGTGTGTGTTAGTTGCTTAGTCGTGTCCAACTCTTTGCAACCTCATAGATTGTAGCCCACCAGGTCCCTCTGTCCATGGGCCTCTCCAGGCAAGAACACTGGAGTGGATTGCCATTTCCTTCTCCAAAATGAACTATAGAAAGAAAGAAAGAGAAGTCGCTCAGTTGTGTCCAACTCTTTGCAACTCCATGGACTGTAGCCTACCAGGCTCTTCCATCCATGGAGTTTTCCAGGCAAGAGTACTGGAGTGGGTTGCCATTCCTTCTCCAGGTACACGAGATAGAATACCTCTATTTTCAAGTTCCCCAGTTAGTGAGTTCCCTACATGCTAGGCTTGAGAGCATAGAGGTGAGCCAGATTTCATAGGTTAATCCATCTCGAGGAATCTGAAGGCAGCAGGCATGTCCTCTCTGAGAAGCCCCCAGTCTGGATAAGATGCCCATCCATCTTAGGTGCTCCTGAGGTACTTTGCCCTCAAGCATCACCACACACACTGCAATGGGAGCTCTGGGCTCTGCTTCCCACAGCTCTGGTCCCAGAGAGCTTAGCATAATACCCGACACCTAGTAGGTACTCAATGAATAACGGTTGGAAGACTATAAGTACTTCTCACAGCACTTCTGACAGCTATGCCATCCAGTTACTTTTCTTCCTTTTTTCTAGTTTAATTTTTTAATTCTTTATTTATGTGTTTTTTTTAAATTGAAGTATAGTTGATTTAAAATGTGTTAGATTCAGGTGTACAGCAAAATGATTCAATTATACATATACATATATCTGTTCTTTTTCAAATTCGTTTCCTTTGTGGGTTAGTATAAAATATTGAGTATAGTTTCTTGTGCTATACAGTAGGTACTTAGAGTTTATGTATTTTATATACGGTATTGCTTGTATATGCTCTGTTGCTCGGTCACGTTGGACTCTGCAAATAGCTGAGCAGAATCCTCTGTCCATGGAATTCTCCAGGCAAGAATACTGGAATGGGTTGCCCTTTCCTCCTCTAGGGGATCTTCCTGACCCAGGCATCAAACTTCTGTCTGCTGAGGCTCCTGCATTGGTAGGCTTATTCCTTACCACAGAGTGACCTGGGAAGCCCCTATACAGTAGTGTGTATATGGTAATCCTGTTTTCCTAATTCATCCCTCTTTCTCAACCATGAGCTTGTTTACTATGTCTTACGACTATTTCTGTTTTGTAAATAAGGTGTTTTGTATTTTAAAATAGATTTCACATATAAGGGCTATCATGTGGTATTTGTCTTTTCTATCTATATTCCTTCTCTAGCCTCGCAAGGCCTGTGAGCTCTGGAAGGGCAAAGCCCTGCCTCATTCTGCCTGACCACAAATGAATGATCCCTTCTGGTGATACACAATGACCCCGGCCTGAGCTCAGACCCAGGACCCTGCCACATCCGGCAGTGAGTGTATCCTGTTTCAGTTTCCTCATATCAAAACATGAAAATGATTTTCACATCCAGAGCTACTGAAAAAAATATTAGAAAGAATGCCTATGACCTGCCTAGGACACACCATAGCAAATGATGGGCACACAGTAATTACTCACTATTAATAGAAACTTCAGCTTGGTTAAACTTCTAAAGCTGATTGAATTGGCAGAAAAACAGTCTCTCTCTAGAGAACTTGTAGTTAAACTTCCACCGGATTCACCAGTCTTAACATTTTGCCACGTTTGGTTTATCGCCCTCCATACACACATACAGCTATGTATCCATACACACATGTATCTGCATATACCGGCACCTGTGGATGTGTAAATTATAAAGTCTAAGATATTGTTTTTCTGAGCCATTTGAAAGTAGGTTACATATATTCCACCCTTTTACTTATTAATATTTTGGTGTGTAAATCCTAAGAATAAGAATATTCTCTTAAGTAGCCACACCACTGTTCCATTGGGGCTCCCCTGATAGCTCAGTTGGTAAAGAATCTGCCTGCAGTGCAGGAGACCCTGGTTCGATTCCTGGGTCAGGGAGATCCACTGGAGGAAGGGTACGCTACCCACTCCAGTATTCTTGGGCTTCCCTTGTGGCTCAGCTGGTAAAGTATCCACCTGCAGTTCAGGACACCTGGGTTCACTCCCTGGGTTGGGAAGATCCCCTGGAGAAGGGAAAGGCTACGCACTCCATTCTTTCCTGGCCTGCTATAGACGGTATGCTTCATGGGATCACAAAGAGTTGGACACGACTGAGTGACTTTCACTTCACTTTCATGTTCCATTTAGGGAATGTACCGTTATCACAATACTTTCATTAAATCTACTTTCCAATATCACATATTTGTGAATCGTCCCATGATGTCCTTTAAGCCCTTTCTCTTTCAGTACAGAGCCTGATGGCCATTTGGTGGTCACGTCTATTTAGTCTCCTTTAATCTGGAAGGTTTCTCAGTCCCTAAAGAATCCAGACCAGTTACAGACTGTTCACTGTGCGTTTGCCTGATTGTTCCCTTTTGATTAGATTCAGGTGACTTGTGAGGGATGGTGTTTCCTCCTCAACACATTACATCCGGAGGCTATGGTCTCCACCTGCTTCTCACTGCCAAGGGTAATTCTGAGCACAAAGCCTGAGTGTCATCCATTCTCACCAGCGTATGGTGACTGGTCTTCCTTTTTCAACTAAGAAGCAATCTGTGGGGAGACCCTTGGGCATCATGCCAGCATTCTGCTGCTCACCACATCTTCCCCTAGATTTGGATCAGCACTGACGATCCTTGCCCACTGGACCCTCCCTAGGATGGATCCGAATTGTGATTCCACTGCTCTGGCTCTCTCCACATTTCTTAAAAAAAAAAAAAAGTTATTTATTTTTGGCTGCACCGGCTCTTCCTTGCTGTGTGTGGGCTTTCTCTAACTGTGGTCCAAGGGCTTCTCATTGCAGTGGCTTCTCTTGTTGTGGAAATTGGGCTCAGTAGCTGTGGCACATGGGTTTAGTTGCCCCACGACCTGTGGAATCTTCCCAGGGATCAGACTCATGTCCCCTGCTTTGGCAGATGGATTCTTAACCCCTGGGCCACCAGGGAAGGCCCCTCTCTCCACTTTTATCACAGGCATTCTACAATAAGAAAGAACTCTTTTTGAGTCGGCAAGTGATGCATCTAAGGATATTTATCCTATTGTCTTAAGAGAACGGGACGAGTGCGTTGGTAAGAGAGCAAGCTGGAGATGAAGATTTATATGTTAACCGCTGAGAAGCCCCGAGAATGTCTCGGAACAAAGAGAAATAAAGCCAAGGGCTCATGGGAAATTCAGCACGGGAATCAGAAAGAAGTTTCAGTTGCAGGAGATTCAGTGGTTCAGGGAGAACCTGGGGAGGAGCTGCAGGCGAAGGGATGGGTCAGGTCCCACTGGGGCCACGTTCTAAATGGTTGAGGAAACTCTCTCTACCTTTAACCCTGTTTGTTCTTCCATAAAACTGTGATCATCATACTGACGTCATAGCATTTCCCCACGTTCTAGACAGAAATTGTATCTAGAGCCCACTACATAACGTTATGTAGGTGCTCATTAAATGAGCACCCCCCTTCCTTCTTCTCTTCCTTGTGTATGGTTCAGATGTTGCCATGGAAACACACCTCTCTGCTTACTCCAAGGTCTCTTTAAAATTGTTGGGATTCCTGCAAAAGTTTGGTGTTTAAAAAAAAATCTGAAATGAGAAATTCTGAAGGTAATAATATGCTATATTTCTGCTAATAGTAAGTTAAATGCTCAAAAGCCACTTCTGAACTTAACTAGGAAGTTTCAGAGATGCTTACATTTCAAAATTGTCTTAATTATTTTTGGTCAATTAAATATGACAAACATGATTTTGCATGATGATAGTGATATCACCATTTTATTAGTATCAACAAAATATAATCATAATAATGACTGCTTTTCAAATTGAATATGTAGTATTTTTGCTACCTCCTTTTCCATCCTCACAACTGTTTTGTCAGTATTCTTTCCATTTTACAGATGAAGACACTGAGACTCAGAGTGTCCATGAGACCTGCCAAAAGTCTTATTGCTGGAAAGGGGCAATAAGTATACTTTTTCTCCAGAATGTATATACTTTGCATTCCAGGTTACTTCTGGATGGTGATTTCATTTCCAGGTGTTGAAAAGAATATGTTTTCCACTTGCTTCTTCCGAGCTTGATTTAGGATAACCAAGTGCAATCAATCATCTGACTGAAGCAGAGATGGTTGTTTCTCAACAAATATTCTGGGCATCTCCCTTCATTTCTCACTTGCACTTGCCATTAGGTTGAGGCCAGTGATTCCTTCTGTCCAAAGAATCTGAAACAGAATGATACATTACTTCCAGGTGAAGACAGTTAACAAGCCAGTGTGCTTCTCTCCCATTTATCTTCCCCATGCTAAAGTGACCTTAGAAGGAACATGCTGCTGCTGCTAAGTCACTTCAGTCGTGTCCAACTCTGTGTGACCCCATAGATGACAGCCCACCAGGCTCCCCCGTCCCTGAGATTCTCCAGGCAAGAACACTGGAGTGGTTTGCCATTTCCTTCGCCAATGCGTAAAAGTGAAAAGCGAAGGTGAAGTCGCTCAGTCATGTACGACTCTTCACGGCCCCGTGAACTGCAGCCTACCAGGCTCCTCTGTCCATGGGGTTTTCCAGGCAAGAGTACTGGAGTGGGGTGCCATTGCCTTCTCCAGAAGGAACATGCTAAAGAGGCTAAATTATAAGCTGAAGGAACCCTGGCTCTCTGAATCACAGGATGGAGGAGCATCCCAGGCAAGGCATATCAGACTTTGTGTGTGGAAGAAATCAACTTCCATTTTTCTAAGCGCCCATGATCATAAAGTATATTTGTTACTGTAGCACAATCTAGCCTACCTTGACTGACACACTAGGGGATCATTTTTGGTGGCCAGTTATCATAGAAGGCATAAGAATCTCATAATTTGGGGTGCCCAAGTGGCTAGCAGACTCCACTTACCACCATCAAAATCAAAAATGAATGACCTAACCTCTCTATATATATATATGTGTGTGTGTGTGTGTGTGTGTGTGTGTATACATATAGGCAAATCTACCATGATCTTGTTCTTTAGAGCTGGAGGTGTAGGTGTAAAGAAATAGAAACTCCTTCCTTTTCTGTTCTGAGATATACGTTAAGCTAAATAGAAAAAAAAAAAAAAATCTTTCTCCTCCAACCCAGAAGGACAGAGAAAGAAGGATCTGTAGGAAGAGGGAGGCATATACTTGGGAGAACATTTTAAATATTGTTACCACAAAAAGCATCTGCAAACATCAGAATCTAAAAGAAAGGAATCACAACTCACGAGATGTAACCTGATAAGAGAAAATCATTTCAAAATCACTGTGGGTTTTCACTTCTGCCCTGGAAGGCTAAGCCTTGCCTGAATCTTATTAATAGGAGAATGATGCCAAGATAACTAGGACTGTACGGGATAAATACAATTTGGCTTGATTCAACTGCAAACATCGCATGTTTTGAAAGATTATTATAAGTGACTCTCAAATCTGGATAATTCTTTTCTAAAGTAAGTTTTGTTGGGCTATAAAAATATTTTTCAATTTCCCTAGATGAGAAATGGGAGAAAGAGGTTAATTAAAAGTCAACTGAAGACTACTTAGGCACTTAAACATGTAATTTCTTGAGCTTCAAACTTAAATAGCTCACACTATAAAACAGCTGACTCATGATTCATGACTGTACTCTTTAAACATTGGTTTTTATTTCCTTGGTTTGATTTAAATCTTATCCTAAAACTTTGCGGAATCTTAGGTTTTGAATAACCAACCACGTCCGCATTTAGCTGCGTGAATGAGTCTAAGTTTGCCAGCAGAGAGATCACTAAGATCGAAAGAGTCTCTTTAATACCTGAAAACGCTGATTGCAGGTTTCTACAAATCTAGCTTATGTTCTCTCCGCTGCCTCTCTGCCTCCCACTCTCACACCTTCCCTCTCCCTGTGTGAATTATCCAGCTGATATCCGTCTTTCAGAATCCCACTCATTCCTCATGATCCAGTTCAAACTGCTATCGCTTTGAGGTATCTTTCCTGATCAAGACGGTCTGGTCTTTCTTTTTCTTGATTTTCTATTATATTATCTGGGGCAACCACTGGTCGTTCTACAAAGCTCATATTGTGTTGTTAAGTGTCTTTTTGCGTTTACATGCCCTGTCTCCTTATTTACCCTGTAGATTTCCTGGGATCTGCCACTCTCTCCAGTGCCCTGTAGAACATCTGTAGTTTTGGCCTGATAGTAGATGGAATTGCCAAAGCTCTCATGTGGTGCCTGCATTCAGGATTTCTGTTCAGCACTGTCTCCAGATGGACAGGGAGGCCTGGTGTGCTGCAGTCCGTGGGGTCACACAGAGTCAGACATGACTGAGAGACTAAACTGAACTGTCTCCGGTACTAAGTTGGAAGAGCTATCGTAGTCATATACTCCAGCCTGGAAAGAAGGTCAGTGTCCAAAGCCCAAGGCCCGTTGTTGTTTAGTCTCTCCGTCATGCCTGATTCTTTGTGACCCCATGGACTGTAGCCCACCTGGCTCCTCTGTCCTTGGGATTTCTCAGGCAAGAATCCTGGAGTGGGTTGCTGTTTCCTTCCCCAGGGGATCTTCCTGACCCAGGGACTGAACCTGTATCTCCTGTGTCTCCTGCATTGGCTGGCAGGTTCTTTACCCTTGTGCCAGCAGGGAAGGCCAGCTGCAGACTCTTGCCATTGAGTGAGACCGATTGCAGGGCCGTGATAACAGACAGGAAATCCTGGCCAGAGTTTAAAAGTGTTCAGGAGACGTATTTGGAGTGTGCCATATTAAAAATGAAAACTTGTTTATTAATATTTAATGACAACTTTGAACATGCATTAAAGGAAGATTAAGAATTTTCTGTACCTGCTAGTAGAGTCTGAGAAACTCAGCTCATTATGGGCGAGTCATTCATGGGACAGAGCAGGGGAGCCTGGTTTTGCCTTGAAGAACACCTTCCGGGACCTGTAAGACTGGGAGGCCTGATGTTCCCGCCAGGCTTCAAGCCGTCGGACATATTTCCCGTCTGTCTACAAGTAGCCTTTGCTTCACCAGGATAACTTCTTTGTGAGGAGGGTTTCTGTTTGATTTTGTTTTGCGTTTTAATCTTTATAAGGACAACTTGACACACCTTAAATACCTTCTTTTTGGAGAAGCAGAGTTCTTTTTCGCATCTTTGTTCCTCACCCCGAGTTAAGTTACTTGTTTCTATCATATGCACTGTGCACTTCCATTACGGTAGCAGTTTACTACTGTGATTTCTCTATTTAATTAGCCCCTTCTTGATAGGCTAAGTATGCGTGTGTGCATAAGCTCCCAGTCATGTCCAATTCTTGGAGACCCTTTGGACCGTAATCTGCCAGGCTCCTCTGTCCAGGGGATTTCCAAGGCAAGAATATTGGAGTGTGTTGGCATTTCTTTCTCCAGTGGATTCTCCCAACTGAGGGATTGAATCCCTGTCTCTTGCATCTCTTGCATTGGCAGGTGAGTTCTTTACCAGCTGAGCCACCAGGGAAGTCCCCCTGCTAAATAAGCTCTATGAAGGCAGAAACCAAGCCTGTCTTGTTAACTGCTGAATCATTTTCCCCTTACACAGTGCCTTGATATATCAGGCACTCCAAAAATATTTGTTGAAAAAAAAAAATAGTTTCCAAACTTCAGAGATGAAAGAGGAAAAAAATCCAGGCAAACTAGAGTTGTGACTTTCAGTTCAACCTAGCTAAAATCCTTCACATTACTGAAGAAGAAATTGACATTTACACTAGAAATCTCACTGTGCAGTATTTATACAATGTATTTATTAGGAAGACAGTAAGCTAGAGTTCTCATTTTGTGGGTGAATTTTACATTCTTACCTACATGGGATGTGTTGTCCTAAATTTTCCTGAACAAACCATTTTATAGGTGTGTCTAGATTCTGTAGCCCCTACCTGATTATTTTGTTAAACGTTGTCCCCAGAATGGAGACTGTGTTTATGTGCTCCCTTTATACAAGGGAGATAGGATTAATACTTGTCAATGCTTACATTAGTAGCACAAACACAGCTGTTGAGTACTTAATATGTATTAGTTACTATTCTAAAGTATTTATATCAATCATTGGAGACTACAACCCCTGTCTGAGGTCAGCACTATTATCTTCATTCATTAATTTATACACTGGACACATACTGGGTTCCTGCCACATACAACACATTGAAATCAAAGTGAAAGTGAAAGCCGCTCAGTTGTGTCTGATTCTTTGCAACCCCGTGGACTATACAGTCCATGGAATTCTCCAAGCCAGAATATTGGAGTGGCTAGCCTTTCCCTTCTCCAGGGAATCTTCAAAACCCAGGGATCGAACCCAGGTTTCCCACATTACAGGCGGATTCTTTACCAGCTTAGCCACAAGGGAAGCCCAATGCCTTGACATAGGTATTAGGAAATATGATAAGGATTAAAATGAGTGTAACATTTTGGTCCATTGGAATTTACATCCTAGCAGAGCATAAGAGAGCAATAAGACAAACATCAATTAAGCTAAATGTTAAGAGTGTTACAAACAACTGTAACAAGGAAGGGCAAAGGGAGTGCTGGGTTAGGCAATTTTCAGAGAGAGTTCAGTGAAGGCTTCACTGATAAGGGACATATGAGCAGAAATGGGGAGCAGGGAAGAGAAGGAGCCATTCAGACATCTGGGGGAAACAGCATGAAGAACATCCCAGGCTAGTGACATGTTTGGCTTTCCTGGTGGCTCAGAGGGTAAAGCGTCTGCTTGCAATGCAGGGACCCGGGTTCTACCCCTGGGTTGGGAAGATCCCCTGAAGAAGGAAATGGCAACCCACTCCAATATTATTGCCTGGAGAATCCCATGGACAGAGGAGCCTGGTGGGCTACAGTTCACGGGGTCGCAAAGAGTCGGACGTGACTGAGCGGCTTCACTTTCACTTTCAGGGACATGTTGGAATATTTGGGATCAGGAGTGAATTTCATGTAGTTAGAGTATAGGAGCTTCCCCATTGGCTCAGCAAGTAAGGAGTCCGCTTGCAATGCAAGAGACACAGGAGAGGCATGTTTGATCCCTGGATTGGGAAGATCCCCTGGAGAAGGAATGCACTCCAGTATTCTTGCCTGGAAAATCCCATGGACAGAGGAGCCTTGTGGGCTACAGTCAAATAAATGGGTTCCCAAGAGGTGGACATGACTGAGCAACTAAACACATACATACATAGACACACATGCATAAATACATGGAGTACAAGAAATGAGTGAACAAGGAGAACACTCTGAAGGAAGGAACAACTAACATGGGTCTCACAGATTATTTTGTGAAAGGCTCATTCTGAATGGCAGGGGATATTATTGGGGGGTTTGAGATGAACATGACATGAGCTGGTTTGCATTTTAAAAGGGTATTCTGGTTTCAGTAGTAAAGAATTCACCTGCCAATGCATGAGACTCAAGAGACTCAGGTTCAGTCTCTGGATAGGGAACATCCCCTGAAGTAGGACATGTCAACCCATTCCAGTATTCTCGCCTGGAGGGTTCCATGGACGGAGGAGCCTGGTGTGCTACGGTCCGTGGGGTCACAAAGAGTCTGACACACCTGAGGGAGGGAGCACAGCAGAACACTCAGCACTGGTTGTGTTGAGACTAGATTGGCTGGGTCAAGGGCAGGGCTAGGAAGCCCAGACAGGGACCATGGCAGTAATCCGGAGAGGTGGACAGGTGGCTGAGACAGGGCTGTACTGGTGCAGGGGATGAGAACTGCTTGGGTTTAGTGGTTTGTTTTTTGGTTGTTGTTCTTTTGGTTTATTTATTTGTTGAGGGGTAAAGCCCATGGGATTTGCTGATGAATGGGATATGGACTATGAGAGAATGAGAGAAGTCAAAGGTGACTCTAAGGCATTTCTGCAACTGTCAATGTTGCGTTGCTATTTACCGAGATGGGAAAGAAAGAAGAAAGGCCAGCTTTAGGATAAAAGATAGTGGCTTTAAGCTTGGACAGTTTTGTCTTAGGTTCCTGTTGAAGAGCCAGTAGAGATGTTAAAGAGGGATTGGATATACCTGGAGTTCAGGAGACAGTTTGGGGCTGGAGTCACAAATTTGAGAGACTTCAACATAGGAATGGCAGTAAAGCCCTAAAAAATGGAGTGGGTTTATCTGGGAAATAAGGAGCAGCGATTCAAGAACTGAGAGCAGTCAGTATTTGGGTGTTGTGTCTATTCAGGGAAATAGATGCTTGAGCAGTATAAGGGGCTCCTTAGCCATTTTGCCAGTGAAAGATAAAGAGGGAAGATGCAGGAGAGGGTGGGGAAAGCCTTCAGGCCACAGAGCAGAGCTGACACCTCTGAATGGGCAGAGTCTGGAGGAAGCAGAATTATTAATAGGCAGAGTGAGGCTCTGACTATGATGCAGTTTTGACAATGTCTTGGCAATCCCAAGGAGGAGATCCAAAATGAAGCTTGCCCTTTAACAAAGCCCCAGGCTGGACAAATGGCGTGTGTATCCATGTCCTATCATTGACTAGGGCCACTGAAGTGCATAGAGGTTCCCTCACAGATCAGTTGGTAAAGAATCCGCCTGTAGTGCAGGAGACCCCGGTTTGATTCCTGGATCAGGAAGATCCGCTGGAGAAGGGATAGGCTACCCACTCCAGTTTTCTTGGGCTTCCCTGGTGGCTCAACTGGTAAAGAATCCACCTGCAATGTGGGAGGCCTCGGTTCGATCCCTGAGTTGGGAAGATCCTCTGGAGAAGGGAAAGGCTACCCACTCTAGCATTCTGGCCTGGAGAATTCCATGGACTATACAATCCATGGTGTCACAAAAGAGTTGGACATGACTGAGTGATTTTCATTTTCAATTTTTGGCCTCAGCTTGAATTCTGGAGTGGAAACCAGGGGTGGTGCTGCTGAAGGCCGATAGCTAATGACACTGCTGTCAGCTTTTTATCAAGTTCTTTCTTCCAGATCTGAGCAGCATACCTCCATGGTGGCCGCAGTTACGAATTCACCCATGAGAACTCTGAAGCCCAGAAAGATGAGATAACTAGTCCAAAATCACACAGCAAGTAAGTGGCAGCCTGTCTGCAGATCTGATTTTTAACCAAAATGCAAGACTGATTCCCTCCAGTGAGCATATGTATGAGTGTCAACTAATGAATTGGGTTTTATTTGCCATTGCACAAAGAACTTAAACAACCACCACCATTGGTCTGAGGCAGCCTCAGTGGAAGAGGTGGGCCTACTCAAAGTCTCCTTTTTCTCTTGGTGCTGAAGTTTTCTTGGAATGTTTTCTGCATCTTCCTCCCCACCCAGCTCCCCACACTCAGGCACATAAGCCCTGCCTGTTTGATCCCTGTGCCAAGTTTGTGAAATATTCATAGATAACTAAAACACCGCTTCCTCCTTCATGAAGCTTTCTTGGGTTCTTAAGCAAAAGCAACATTTAACCCTTCTTTTTTTGTAATTTTTGTAATACTTTAATCTGATTGTCATTCATGACTTCATATCTGCAGTGATAAACATGTTCTTCCCATGTCTTCATCATCAGCTCTTGGTCGTTGGGTGATAACTTGAGGGATCAAGGCACAAGGCATGACCCATTGTAAGTCAACAACTGCTACTCTCCAGTCACAAGACTTCTTCAGTCTGTCCTGCTTTCTGAATGAATTTTCTGTGTCTTTTTCAGAAGCTGACAGTTCTATTAGGTGGTGCAGTGGTTAAGAATCTGCCTAACAATGCAGGAGATGCAGGAAACATGGGTTCAACCCCAGGGTCGGGAAGATCCCCTGGAGAAGGAAATGGCAACCCATTCCAGTATTCTTGCCTGGAAAATTCCATGGACAGAGGAGCCAGGTAGGCTATAGTACATGAGGTTGCAAATAGCAGACATGACTGAGCCATTTCTCTTGAAATTACTGCCTTTTCTCCAAAGTTCAGCTGAAGAGCTCCCTTCTTCAGAAAACTTCCTCTACCATCTCCTAGCAGTCTCATCTAGATATCTCTACTCTGGGTTCCCACTCACACCATATTAGCATCTTTCAAAGACTCTTGACAGTGACCTCAAGTTAGAAATACATTTTCCATCATGACTTGGTGCACAAGCCGACACATACAACAGCTTCCCACGCAATTGAAATGCAATTGTCTCACCAAAATTCTTGCATCTTTACTGCTTTGCAATGCCCACTGATATATTCTGGTCTGTTTTATTTCTTTTTAAAAAAAATGCTGTCTGCAGCCTACTAAATTGATTTAATGACCTGCCAATGGGTCTCAACACACAGCGTGAAAAACACTGCCCTCTATGGACCTTCATTAATACACTCCGCTCTCAATACTGACATCATTAGTATGCTNAGGTAGGCTATAGTACATGAGGTTGCAAATAGCAGACATGACTGAGCCATTTCTCTTGAAATTACTGCCTTTTCTCCAAAGTTCAGCTGAAGAGCTCCCTTCTTCAGAAAACTTCCTCTACCATCTCCTAGCAGTCTCATCTAGATATCTCTACTCTGGGTTCCCACTCACACCATATTAGCATCTTTCAAAGACTCTTGACAGTGACCTCAAGTTAGAAATACATTTTCCATCATGACTTGGTGCACAAGCCGACACATACAACAGCTTCCCACGCAATTGAAATGCAATTGTCTCACCAAAATTCTTGCATCTTTACTGCTTTGCAATGCCCACTGATATATTCTGGTCTGTTTTATTTCTTTTTAAAAAAAATGCTGTCTGCAGCCTACTAAATTGATTTAATGACCTGCCAATGGGTCTCAACACACAGCGTGAAAAACACTGCCCTCTATGGACCTTCATTAATACACTCCGCTCTCAATACTGACATCATTAGTATGCTTGTCTGTTTCCCCCGGCAGGCAGTAAACTCTGAGGGTAGGGATCATATCTTATTCTTATTTTCTCTTCTATTTTAGCACAAGTAACTGTCTGAGGAATGAATAAGTGAGCGCAGGCAGGCTCTAAAGTCTTGACAACCGCCTACTCCCAGTTTGAAAATGTAACAGAGTTTCCAAGATGCTGAAATGTTTACCTTAGACTTAGTAGAAACTTCTCTCTTGCCCCATGGATGTTTGCCTCCTTTATGTCCTGGATGCCAGTGGTACAGTTAGCCCAGTAGGCTTACTATTCTGGAAAGTTCCCTTTTTCCTCTTTATTTCTGTTGTCAGAACAGGAGCTACCATGAACATACGGAGCTACTTCTCTGGCCTTAGTTGATGGTCCAAGGCTGGACAGCCAACATGAAGTGAGCTTCTTTCTTTCTTTTTTTAAAACATTTTTTATTGATGTATAGACGCTTTACAATGTTGTGCTAGTTTCCGCTCTGCAGCAGGGCGAGTCAGCTGTGCCTGTGCGTGCACGCCCTCTTTTTTGGATTTCCTCCCCATTTAGGTCTTCACAGAGCACTGAGCAGAGTTTTCTGCTGTAGAGCAGCTTCTCACCAATTCTCTATTTTATGCAGAGTAGCTATAGTGTATACATGTCAGTCCCAATGTCCTAATTCACCCATTCTTCCCTTTCCTCCTTGGTACCCATATGTGTGTTCCTTCTATTTGGTAAATATGATGATCTGTACCAATTTTTTTTCCAGATTCTATATATGTGTGTTAATATAAGGTATTTGCTTTTTTCTTTGTAACTTACTTCATTCTACATGACAGACTCTAGGTCTATCTATGTCTCTACAAAATACCCAACTTCATTTCTTTTTATTGCTAAATAGTATTCCATCGGGGCTTCTCTGATGGCTCATTTTGGTAAAGAATCTGCCTCCAGTCTGGGAGACCTGGGTTTTATCCCTGGGTTGGGAAGATCCCCTGGAGAAGGAAATTGGCTACCCACTCCAGTATTATTGCCTAGAGAATTGTGTGGAAAGAGGAGCCTGGTGGGCTACAGACCATGGGGTCACAAAGGATTGGACACGACTGAGCAACTAGCACTTTCAATTTCACTTTCAGTATTCCATTGTATTTATGTCAGTTCCTTAAAAAACTAAAAATAGAACTACTATGTGACTCACCAATCCCACTACTGGGCATATGCCCAGAGAAAACCATAATTCAAAAAGACACATGCACCCCAATGTTCATTGCAGTATATTTGCAATAACCATGACATGGAAGTAACCTAAATGTCCATCAGCAGAGGAAATGATAAAGAAGATCAGGTGAGCTAATTTCTAAACCTGTGACCAGAATGAATATAAGTCAGTCCTTCTCAGAAGGTGAGAGATAAGTTTCCTAATACATGGAGTAAGTCCACCCCTAGCAAGATATCGGGGGTCATATGGGACTATAGGTACAAACCAAGGTTCAGTTCAGTTCAGTTGCTCAGTCGTGTCTGACTCTTTGCCACCCCATGAATCGCAGCATGCCAGGCCTCCCTGT